>LBNU01033248.1:105349-117501 GCA_014162995.1 Artemisia annua
GACACTATACGTTGAAAAAAAATAGCTTGTAGAGGAGGCGATATCTTTTGTGTAGCCCGTAGGTATATATTATACCAAATTTGTTAAGCACCCCCTTTATGAGTCTGATACGGTTAGTGGTTTACGATTAGAACGGATATGCGTTTTTGTTTGTGTAAAAAAAAGTAAGACAGGGGTCAATAATCTATATATATATATATATATATATATATATATATATATATATATATATATATATATATATATATATATATATATATATATATATATATATATATATATATATATATATATATATATATATATATATATATATATATATATATATATATATATATATATGTGTGTGTGTGTGTGTGTGTGTGTGTGTGTGTGTATTGAAGCAAACAATAACCTGAAAGAATTTACTACTAAAATAGATGTAAGTTCTAAAGCAAGTAGAAGTAAACAATAGATAGAAAATTAATGTCTGATTAAATTTCCATGGCAAAAATCATAAAGGTTCAAGCATATAGTTACATCTTGGTTAACTGGTAGCAATGCAATAGACATAGAGTATTTATTAGTTTTTATGAACATTGTATTTTTTCCTAAATGCATAAAAGTATAACTGGCAGTATAGTTGGTTTGTTTGATGGACTAAGTGTTGGGTCGAAGCCCATATCAAGTTCTTCTGATTTTGGGCTGAGGGTAGTCAAGCGTCAAGTTAGGTTAATAAGTTGGTCCATTTAACTCGAACTTTTTGATACCGAAATTAGCAATTCTTATATAGTTAGTGTGCTCAAAATAATTTATTTGAAGTGAAACTTTATTTATTACAAAGATAAAGAACACTAAACAAGTTAAGCTTATTTCGAGACAGGGTTTTTGTTCAATTTAAGAACAAGGTTTAGCATACGTGCACATGCACGGAGAATGTGTGCCCAACATTCTTTGAAAATCACAACCTCCATTAAAACCACCACTATGTTGGCACCTATCAGCACAGCAACCAGCAGGGCAATTCAGGCCACACAGATCGATCATCGTTGTGCAGGACTTGTGGCTACTATCTTTTCCTCGAGTGGCCTCTATCGGCCTTGGCTGCTCACCACCTGCCCCCTCACCTACAACTGTAACAAAAACATAAGTAATTAATGGCATATTAACAACTCTACTTTTTAATGTTTAATCTAACTGAATATTAAACCAGATTACCAAGCAGTAATACACAGAGAACAATAGCAGCGAAGGTGATGTTGACGGTATTCATTTCTTAACAGATGACCACAAGTCGACAAATGGGATGGATTAGTAACGAGGGAAGACAATGTGATTTCTACACACTTGTAATGAAGTATATATATAGAGCCCGGGGTTCGGGGTTTTGGATTTGGTGGTAGAGAGTGGGAAACACTATCATATGCCTAAAAAGATGAATTTTCTAGTCCGATAAACTAGCTATAGATTGGAATAGTTAATCTTAGGCAAAAAGCTTGTCAAATTGTCATAATACTAAATCAAACCAAATAGACCAACATGGGATGATTAGCTACATAAGGCAATCCACGTACATTATTTATTCACTTGGATAGGACATCACCAAGTCACCCACTTGTCTGTTGCTAATCTGACATGCCTTGCGGCATATCATGTTCGTTTTCACAGGTTTTGTGTTTCATGTGACAATCATCATTTAATAATAAGGATAAAGAAAGAACAAAAGAAGTGGGTGAAAAAACCCTTTGATAATCAGCTATTAATTAATCTTGGATTCCACACTTATTCACGTTTACATATTGGCCTATAAATACTAATCCAAGCGTTGCCTTTGAACCGACATGTTGGTTCGAATATAACTAACTAAAAGTCATAACTATTCGGATGTAACTGTCACTAATTAACAGAAACATTCCAATTGTTAACTAATTACAAGTTTAACACCAAACTATGGAGTAATACACTAACATACTAACTTTCATAAACCTGTTATATCATTAAAGTTCCAACATTCTCCCCCCTAATGATATAATCAGTAAATCTTGAGTCTTCTTCACTTGTCTTTCTTCTTGAATTTGGTGCATTCGCGTGCAAAATGACCTAAGTCACCACATTCATAGCATCTCATTTCTTTCTTGTTTTGTTCTCCTCGACTTGTACCTTGTTGGAAACTTGTTCCACGTCCTTTTTCTCCCATCTTCATGCTTTGTTACTTACGTTCTTGCTTGCTTTCTTACTTGCGTTCTTGCTTGTTTTCATACTTGCGTTCTTGCTTGCTTTCTTACTTGCGTTCTTGCTTACTTGCTTTGAAACACCGAGGTTTCTCTTACTGGTCGAAACACTGAGGTTTCTCTTACGGGGTGAAACACTACGGTTTCTCTTACGGGGTGAAACACTAAGGTTTCTCTTACGGGGTGAAACACTACGGTTTCTCTTACGGGGTGAAACACTACGGGTTCTCTTACTTACTTTGAAACGCTAGAGTTTTGAAAAACAATAGGTTTCTTTCTTACTTCTTACTATATGAACCACAAGGGTTCGGTTTCTTACTTCTTACTAATTTTGTATTTTTCTAATTTGAAATATTTTGTCTCCCTAAATAGAAAAATATCAAAACTTTATTCCTACTTTCTTTGAAACAATAGTATTTTTTTTAATTGCTTACTTTGCCATGCTAATGATTCGTTTAAATACTAGGTTTTTTCCTTCTTACTTACTATGTTGTATTTTTATTAATCTAAAAAATGTTTTCTTGTTAAAAAATACAAGACTTAATCGTACTTTCTTACTTTCTAACCTTCTAAAAAAACTAAGTCTAATTCTGGATTAAAATCAGAAAGTACAGGGAAATACCAAAATCGTTTCCTTCTGTTGGGTAATCACAATTGGTTGATATGATTGATCGAAAGTGCCTTTGTTTCCTTTCAATCGAACGATTCTAATTTGCTTGTTACTCTGGTTCTGATCGTCTTCTTACTTATCCAATCGACGAATGAACAGGTAATCTCCTTTCCTTTCTTTTCTTCTGGTCGCTACACACCAGGTGTACAACAACCATTCGCTCTTGATTCTTGCTTTTCACTCGATGGCCACTTGCACTCATTCTTCCCTGGATCGATTAAACTCTTGCTCTGATGCCAATGTTGCTAATATGACATGCCTTGCGGCATATCATGTTCGTTTTCACAGGTTTTGTGTTTCATGCGACAATCATCATTTAATAATAAGGATAAAGAAAGAACAAAAGAAGTGGGTGAAAAAACACTTTGATAATCTGCTATTAATTAATCTTGGATTCCACACTTATTCGCGTTTACATATTGGCCTATAAATACTAATCCAAGCGTTGCCTTTGAACCGACATGTTGGTTCGAATATAACTAAAACTAAAAGTCATAACTATTCGGATGTAACTGTCACTAATTAAAAGAAAGATTCCAATTGTTAACTAATTACAAGTTTAACACCAAACTATATAATAATACACTAACATACTAACTTTCATAAACCTGTTATATCATTAAAGTTCCAACATTGTCTTCACCGGATCGATCACAAGAATACATGTGCCCAAAATTTGCAATAGTTCTCTAGCTTTATGAATACATATTTGAACAGAATGGAAAACCGCAAACCAAATATCCAGACTTAAGCTACCAAGCTTCAAGAAAAAGACCACAAGTCCACTACATATACACAGCATAACACAATGATGAATGCGTGAATTTAAGATGTATAAAGTATCTTGTGGGACATGATACCCTCATTCCCACGTCAAGGGGCAAAAGATAGTGAACTGTATCTTTAGCAAATTTGTAAACAGATTTCATTATATACACACTCGAACAATCTCCCACTAAGGAGATAGAAAAAAAATATAGGTTGGAAGCCTATATAAATATTTTTAGAGTAATTAAGGATCTACCGGAGGCCACTTAGAACAAAATAAAGCAGGACAGCAACTCGTCACTAAAAAGCAAGCCATTGATACAATTTCTCTATGTTTCAAGTGTTATTTAACAGTTTCTTCAGTCTATTAGACTATATCTCCCATCCACGAACGATCTTTCATCATTCGAAGCAATACTGTGGTCCCACACTACACATGGAGTCTATAACCATGAACACATTGACAAAATTAATTTCCTTTATATTATAAATAAATTTGTTCAAATTTAACTATATTCCCCCTTAAGAGTTATTCCTTGGAACTGCATGGACAACTAGAATTACAGTTATTGGTCTCTGTTTGGACCTCCACCATTCAACCATTTTCAATAGTCAGGGTTTTTTTCATGTTACTATGGCTTTTCGGCAAATATTATTCAGTATAAATTAGACATCAAAATACACACGACAGAAAATAACACGTTGAATTAACGTGAACTCGTATTCCTAAAAGGAAATCGATACATAATACTTTCATGTTTAACATGTGCCCTCTCGGGTACCATTGGGACGCAAGATATCTACCTCACATGTCAAAGCCTGGCTTTTCTCGTGTTAATATAACATGCATGAGAAACTAATCTGCTATATAATTCATATCACTATATCAGTTGGTCAACGAACTAAAATTGGTATTTGATTTCTGCTATGAGTCACCTAATAAACTGAATTACAATGGTTTAAAAATGCGTGTATCACTGCAAAAAATCATTGCACTGCATTTTATAAATTTGCATTGTGGAGCCTAATGCAAGGCTATCACTGATTGTGTTCGCATTAGATCGCAATTTACAGCATTTGTGTAATGCTAGCAATAGTCGTAATCTAGAATTTATATCATTTTTGTCAAAATTGGACCATATAAAAGAGACCAAAATATTTTAATGGGCTTTTAAAGATAAAACTTGTTAAAAGACAGTCCAAAACAAACACAATAACGAAAATATATTGTCTTACGTTTTTCTAAGCGTTTTATGTCAAGCTTTACTTTCAATTTATTTGTTTTATAAATGGATTATTGGCCTACTTTCAATATGCTAGCAAATTATTTTGTAAGTTTATTACATTTACTTGGTAATTGGTTGAATATAGTACGTATAAATAATCTTCGTACTTTTTTAAATACTAAAAGCATCGCGTCCAATATGCGCTCGCATTTGCATCACGCACCAAGCATCACGCATTGCCCTTTGAGACTTTAGCGCATCGGACCGCAAAATGTTTTTTTAAACCAAGGTTATAATTATAAACCAATAAACGATGCTAGTTGCAACTGTTAGTCGATATATATTTTATTATGGGCCTATTTATTGTTATTTGGTTTATCCCACTTCTAGAATATTCCTTAATCGTTATATATTGTAATTTGTCATTAATAGAAGACAACACAATTATTCATTCCAATATATCAGTTCAAAAGATCCTCCAATCTTAAAAACTCTCACAAAAACTGGCTCCTAACCCTAACTTTTAGCCTACTTTGACTACTTCTTTTTTATAAAAAAAAAATAATAATTAAAAAATAATAAAAAAAAAATCTTGTCTCAGCGTAAGTATGTTGCATAGATTCTTGAGAGAGCTCATATGGTTGGTTGTAATCTGTGTCAGACTCCTATTGATACTAAGTCCAAGTTGAGGGCCGATGGTGCTCTCGTATCTGATAAGACATTATATCTCAGTCTTGCAGGTGCACTGTAATATCTTACCTTCACTCGTCCATATCTATCTTACGCGGTACAACAGGTTTGTCTTTTTATGAATGATCTACGGGAGCCTCACTTTTCGGCTCTTAAGCGGATTCTACGTTATGTGCGAGGTACGTTGGACTATGGATTGCAGTTATATTCGTCCTTTACACATCTTTTGTTGCTTATTCAACTGCGGATTGAGCTGGTTTCCCTACTACTAGACGCTCGAATTCAGGTTATTGTGTGTTTCTTGGAAACAACTTGCTCTCTTGGTCTTCTAAGCATCAAATGACGATGTCTTGGTCTAGTGCATGGTGGTGTTTCTAATGTTGCTGCTGAGACTTGTTTTTTGATAAATATATTATGTGAGCTGCACACTCCTTTATCTTTACCTACTTTTGTTTATTGTGATAATGTTAGTTGTTAGGTCTCATTATTTCAAGATTCAAGGTAAATTCGAGTGGTCTTGGAGCATCAAAGTACACGAAATACATGTTGTGTTTTAGTTAGAGAATGTAGAGAGGGATGACGTGAAAAGAAGAATATTATTAGAATGAATAAAATGACTATATTGTGACATCAAATAACTACTAATTATACGCATAATTTATATGGTTTACATTGCTCGTTTTAGACTATTGTAATTAGAATTGGTACTTAATTATTAACTTTTGTAAGTCTCTTTAATATTGGATCAATTGAAGAAAGTTAAGGAAAATGACGTGTTTTGAAGCTAAAACAAAGAAATCAAAGAAAGCCCATTGTTCAGGATACGCAGTATTGAAGCCCTGACTTCACAAAACATCTACGACGGGAAACCTGCCAAAACGCCATATCCAAGTTCATCAATACGCCGTATTTTGAGGAGGTCTGCAAATTATTAGAATATTTTATTCGTCGAGCCCACGCCAAAGACCCCGACCCGTCCGATACACCGTATTAGGCCATAGAAAACCTAAGTTCAACTTAGGGTACACTTTTTACCACCAAGCTCGATTCCCATACGATATTAGGAGCAAAGAAGGTCCTGCAAACACCATTATCCTATTGAAAAACTCTTTGTAACATCATAACTTTGATTAATCATTCGGTTAGCGTATCGTATTCATTATGAATTAAACTTTTATCATTTTGATTATTTCTTTGTATTTTGCTACTGATATTATTGGCTAACACCTTTAGGTGTTAGCCAAGTTTACGAAAAACGTTTGATTTTGATTTGTTTACTTCGATTACTTGCTTTTCTTGTTGGATATTGATTATGTTTATCGCTAAATACTCATTTACTAGCTTGATTGTGTTTTATCAATTTTCTAGACCTTAGGGGTTATGATTTGATTATGTAATTTAACTATCCGTAATTATGGTTACTTGAATTAATTCTTAACTATCCGTAATAGTGGATATAGAAAAACCACATGTATCTGCCCCTATCTATTTCCACTTTTTGGACTAGTAAATGTAATGTTCCTAGATTAGATAAATACATGATTAGGGCAAGTAAGTTAGTCAAAACTAGATAGATTATAATTAATAGTTGAAGGGCTTTATGCGGGCTTGTTGACTGCGATAGAGTTAACCTCTTGTTAGCCTAGGATTTAGGGAGAAGACCCACCTAGTTTACATTCGTGAATCACCAACGAAAATAAGTTAAGTAATCATTGCACTAGTAGACATATCACTATTATTTGGTAAGATGAACTTGGCTAGCACGTTCTTCTAATATTGATCTAGACCTTACCTTTTTATCGTTTACTTTGTTTAATTAGTTTAATTATTTATTTACTTTATTAGTATAATTAGTAATCAAAACTCGTGTCAGTATCTCAGGCTGAAAACCCTCTGATTGCTATGTTTAGGTTATTTAGTTAATTTAGATAATTAAAATACCTTTATGTTAGTTTAAAGCAACTCACTCCTTGTGAACGACCTGTACTTACCAATCATTAGCTATAACTAATCGGGTACACTTCTCATTAATGTTAGTCTATAGGATAGTTCGGCATATTATAAATTTAAAACTTGGTAAAAATATATAAACTATAAACAACACATCAATACACAGCCACACCCCTCAAGTAGAGTCTTGAGGGGTATATATAGCCTCAACATACCCTCACTTTGCCACTTATATAGTAATAGCCAATGAGAAATGTTAACAATAATAAGGAAAATGACCTAAAAGAGTAAGAGTCTCAGGTTCGCTCCTTTTCCACACAATTTGCGGGGAAGTGTTAGAGGTGCATTTTTGTAAATGCCATCGGGCTTTGTTATTAGTTATCGGTCGAGCCCATTTTATATTTTGTATCTAGAATAATCAAACAAGAATTATATATTGTAATTGTGTGTTTTAATCAATGGACAAGACAATCTTAACTCTAATAATTACCACCACTATCTAACATGTGTGTATTATTGATACTAACCATAAAATTAAACAAACTAAACAAACTAAACACACTAAATTAGTATGCCCTTAATCACTCAGGATGAACTAGTGGCAAAAGAAGCTTGTGAATATTACACTAGAATGTGTGAGGTACAAAATTTAATTCCTGTTACACGCAAACAACCTTAAAATAACCACGCCAAAATTCTGAATTGTGAGACCGTTACTTGTTTTGAGGCTGTGTGGCGGTAAATTTAACCTATGAATATCAGAAATAAATATATATACAAAAAAATAAGCGCTTTTAACAACAAAGTATAAGTATAACTTAAACCAAACCTATAAACTCTAAAATCACATACACCCTAAACTCAAAATGAGCTAAATTAATAGAGTATGTTTGGTGTGTTTGACAGGATAATTATAACCTTGGCTTATGATGAATATTGTATCTCAAGCTAAATAGTAGTCCGTAGGATTATGTAATATGAGATACTAGGTTATTAACCCGTGAAATTCACGGGATTAAATGGAGAACCGTGGAATAGTAGTTTTGAATTTATTATGAAAAAGATATGATTATAGAAGAGAACGATTTTTGATTATATGTGAATAAATGATATGTTAGTTAGACGTATGAATAGAAAATATTTATAGTACATAAAAATAAAATAAATTCTATAAATGATATAAAAGCATCTAATGTATTTTGCTAGTTAGGTTGAGAACATTTCTTGTAGAAAAAGAATAAAAATAAGGTGACAACAAAATAAATAAAATCTGTAACAACAAACACAAATAAAATTTCATGTTTGGGTAAAGGTTATACTAACACGCCAACCCGCGAACCCGAATAGGCCAACACAAACACGACTCGATTGCCAGCCCTATCATATATTAATAACAAATATAATGCACATAAACCAACAAATACTTTAATAGGTGTAAGAGCAATAATTCATGAAAGCAAAGTTCAGGGATTAATCATAATTCTACATTGAGAATATTCTAAGACATGTTAAGAAGGCCATTTAACCAAATTTCCGAAACATGTTATTACCGTATTAATTTACCAAAACAATATGAGCATTATAGATTATCCTATAACTGAGACTAATAAAGCCCGCGCACATTCCCAAAAACCATCTTGGAAATCTTTGAACCTAATTTGTTGGGTTGCTACTTCTTTTGATTTTCTTAATTGCTTCACAACCTCATAATCCTGAACGCTTGTTTATGTGTAAGCAGGCAAGACCATGTCGTTGTATATATATATGAAGCTTCTCCGTCATATGCATTTGTAGTTGCACCTCAACATGTATGATAATAACAACTGATCTTATACCCACCGCAAAAGCTAACAACAATTAGACCTACGACTTATACCACCGCAAAGCAATTATTTTTTGTATATCTTCTAATCGAAATCACCTGCATAAAAAACCTTTATATTAGGAACTAAATTCACATAATCACAAAACAGTTGGTTAAAGTTACTTTAACTTAATGAGTAAAGTAAGTTTACCATTCCACCAAACTTCAACAAAATTTAGAACTTAATCTTTAGACAAGCCCAATCATATTTACTGGCTACTTTTCTAAACACTATAAAAGACAGTTTTTAGTTCACATACATACAAATGCAGCTTCTATTGAATCCAGCCCCACACCGTATATAAAAAATCCAAACCTTTATATTATAACATGGATTAATTTGAAAAATTACTTGATCGACTACTGCATCAACTATGTCCATTGTCCACTTGAGATATTCCGTCACAAAGCTTCAACCCAAGCATAATGTAAAGTAAACAATCTAAATGGCTTAGACGTTGATAAATTAAAACCTCACATAATTTGGGTACTTCACTGGGACATCGAACTTTGTGAGGTTAGTACAAATTTAAAATAGATTCAATCAGATTATATTAATTTTCTCTAATTATACCCAAAATGAGCTTAATGCAGCAGTAATCATTGCATGGAGATGCTTGTTCGAGTTATTTGGCCATCCCAAATGAAGCCGAACAACAAATAAACAATGACAAAAAATATAAGAATGATTATTCATCCAGACTCTCATTCACGTTCTAATATTTGCCCTTACTTTCCCTTTCCGCAACTAATCATAATGTCCAAGTGCTTCCTGATTTTTATCCCAGTGGAATAAAGCTAAATGCGCTATGTACTCATATCCAGATGCATAAAAGAATCCATAACAGTTTTAACATCGGGTTTTTACTTTCCTATAGAGCTCAAACTTATAAATGACAGATAAAAACAAACAACCCCTCAAGCATTTCATAAAGCAAATCTTATAGATTTTTATTTTTTTTGGTGGCTAATTAGTGCCTACAGTGTGACTTTTTTGTGGGTCGTTCATGTGCGATTTACCTGAAAAAGACTTGGTAGTAGAAACCACACTTTGCATCAGCTTTAGAGCAACTGCTTGTCACCTCCTTTCCATATACAGTAAGCAATTTTCCTTCACTCGATGGGAAAGCATTGATAGAAGTACCCTACAATACGCAATAAATCAGGTCAATTAAAAGTCCATATTGTGAGAGCCATCACAGGAAGGAAGTTTATTATGATACTCACTACTATATAACCGAACCGTCACCAAGAAGGACCTCATCAACAAATTCGTCTATCTATAGTACTTGCTGCCACAGTGAGCAACCATGGAGTATGAATATATACCATTTTACGTGCCCGTAGCTCTCTCCTGGCCACTCTTCACCTCCAACCACATTGAGTATACAAAGCAGCCTTATGAAGAATCTTGTAGTAGGAATGTGCTTTGTAGCAACAGTAGTGAGCCTGATGCCATCACAAAAAAAAANACTATCGTGTTGTGGTTTGATTGTTCTTTCCTTATCCTTTGCATTTTTATTTATATTATCTTTGATACAACGACAAATCTAAATCTTGTTTACACGAAAGTTTCAATAAGATTTTAACAAGATAATTAACAAAAAAGAGGTAAACTATTCAACCCCCCTTCTAGTTTTCCACAGTATGCCTTATTCTCTTCTGGTGGTGCATGTGCTATGTATTATGTAGTGACCTCCTACACAATAACCTGCTCGTGAAACAACGTTTCATGCATTCAAAGATATTTACTTATAAGAAAGAGCTACTGGGTCAACTTTGTTACAAAATAGTCACCTGGGTACTTGGCTAAAACGGGAAATTATATGTACGGGTTGACTTGAAACATCTTTTATCCAAAAAAATTGATTTTTACTATGAAAATTGACATATATATATATATATATATATATATATATATATATATATATATATATATATATGTATACATATATATGTATATATATATCTATATATATATATATATATATATATATATATATATATATATATATATATATATATATATATATATATATATATATATATATATATATATATATATATATATATATATATATATATATATATATATATATATATATATATATATATATATATATATATATATACATATATATATATATACATACATATATATATATGTATATATATATCTATATATATATATATGTATATATATATCTATATATATATGTATATATATATATATGTATATATATATCTATATATATACATATACATATCTATATGTAGATATATATATATATATACATATCTAATATGTATATATATATATATATATATATATATATATATATATATATATATATATATATATATATATATATATATATATATATATATATATATATATATATATATATATATATATATATATATATATATATATATATATATATATATATATATATATATATATATATATATATATATATATATATATATATATATATATATATATATATATATATATATATATATATATATATATATATATATATATATATATATATATATATATATATATATATATATATATATATATATATATATATATATATATATATATATATATATATATATATATATATATATATATATATATATATATATATATATATATATATATATATATATATATATATATATATATATATATATATATATATATATATATATATATATATATATATATATATATATATATATATATACATATATATATATAT
>LBNU01033248.1:117529-136804 GCA_014162995.1 Artemisia annua
TTTTGAATAACTAATTGATGACCAGGTTTAGTTAACATAGATTCAACATCAAATTTAACACAAAATAGATTTCCAAATTATTGAGGTGAAATAGATGAAGAAGCAAAAGAAATTACCCCACGCTCATGCAAGATGGTGGAGATACATATTTTGTTTTTCGAAACATGAATTGACCGATTCTACCTATGCAGAAGAAGATGAGAAACAAAAAAGATTGTGTATTTTCCGATGATGATAGCAATTTAGTGTTCGTGAATGATGTTGGGTCTGGGTTTGATAATGATTTGGTAGTAGTTGTGTAGCATGCAGGGGCAGAGGGTTTTGAGTTACAACTGGCCTACCGAAAATAAAGAGGCTTACACCAGAAGTTTTGACTATTTCTTTTTATTTCCTTAATTAATGTTTAATTCAAAATTTGTGAGTAAAATGCCTAATCTAGACACTCTTAAATTTCAGTATTGCTTTTTTAAAAGGGCATAATAGTCTTTTTTAGACTCTGCTTTATTAGAATATATAGATTACAATCTCACATTCCCACTGTAGCACGTGATTACCGGCACTACACCCTAAACTCAAAAATTTACTCAGTTTCATTCTTTAGAAAAGCCATTGATCAGTCAATTATGGATTCTACTTTTAACATGATCAGATGGAACTCATCGATAGTTTCATACCCATCAAGAATTCAAGAACAATATACACTCCCGGCAACTCATTCAAAATTGGCCTTCCTACACATTGAAATTTAGATTAATTTATTGTGGCATTGATCTTCACTCAACAAGATGTCCTATTTGTGATGATGGTATCGGAACTTCCCAACATTTATTTGATCCCAAATGTTCAAAATTTGTTCTTAAAGACATGGACCAAGTTGAACTTTTATAAATGATCGATCCACGGTGTTCAGGGTTCTCTCTTTGCAATACATCCATCTATTGGGTTACAAAATGTATGTGGTTTGGTGAAAAACATACTTGATCATACTAGTTAAATTAATAGATATATTCGATCCCAAACAGGCTTATTAAATCAATAAATATATTTGATCGATGGTTCTTTAAAATTCATTTAAACAATTATATACATTCAATTGACTTGGCTATATCATGTTTCAAAACAATTCAAGCTTTTAGGATTTCTTCAATTTTGTGTCAAATTAGTTATTTCATGTCAACTTTTGCAAAAAGATAAAACTAAAGCTGAAAATAAAAACAAATATTTTTTTAACAATTCATATGTGTCAAACTTTGATGTCTGGTAAACCAATTAAATATAACATGTCTACTAAACATTTTTAGAAACGTACTTTAATCAAACTATGAGCTCAAACCCGGTTTTAACAACTACGAAACCTATCGATTTACTTACATAGAACTATCTTTGTGCAAGACCTGTTTCATCATTACCAATATAAAGCTTGAACTGATTTACATATGCCTTGTCTTGAATCAGATTATGCATGCATTTCCCAAAACAGTACTATATAGTTCTATTTACTACAAAACAATATTGATTTCTGACCATGTCGTAGAAGCAAAATTGAGTTATTCGATTTGTATTTGATATAAAGTTCTTATAATTCAATTTTAATACAAGTTCGAAAGTATACAAGGATCTATAATTTATGGCAGTCAAAGTCTTTTACAATCTCATGAAACGATTTTCCTCAACAAAAATCACAATCCTGATAGTAACATTGTTTCATATATGATACAACTCCGACATTATTGCATACTCAAATCTCATGCTTTCTGATCTCCAAACGTACCTTATTAACAGCCTCATTCAAACGTAGCTTTCATAAAGACTTCTGGTACTGCAGTTTTGCAAGAAATCTGCACGAGTGTAACCCAATGCACGCGACGTATAAATCATTTCTCTCGTGTCACTTAAATCTTCAATTAACCCGTTTCCTATCTAATTGTGTAAAATATAATAAGAAAGTATATTTCTTTTATATTTCGCACAATTAAATTGGAAACGTGTTAATAGAGACTTATGGGATACGAGAGGAATGATAGACTTCGCCTGCATTGTCAGCTCGTGCTGATTTCTTTCAAAGCTGCAGTAACAGCGGCCTTTGTGAAATCTATGTTTGTAGTAACAGCAGCCTCTGCTAGCTATACAAAAGCAAAAACATAAAAGAAATTAGCAAAACGAACTTCATGCTAGTAAGTATACAAAAGAAATTAGCAAAAACCTTTTGTTCCGGACGATCTCTCTAGCATATATTGTTTGACTGTCAGGATTAACACCAATTGGATCCAACTTCTGTAAAGGCACCCATACGACGAGCATCCAGGTCCTACAAACACACAATTAATTACATTAACAACCATTCGCTGAGTTTAGACGAACACAAGAAATGAGCTGAATTGCGGTTACCTCGTTTAAGTCAGATAATTTGTGGCTCCGAAGAAGAACTGGCTACCATCACTCTTACTGCATCTTTGGAAAAAATTAGTTAACATCCTCAATCAACTCGTTTCCATCCATATTTGCTGGTGACTGTTACATGTTGTCAAAGAAAGATTATTAGTCATTCGTTATGATCATTAATGAAAACTAAGGATTTTGTTAAAACCTGCACAGCTGGCTATATCAAGATTTCTTGGAACTCTAGGAGCACCAATAAGGTGCTATGAACAACTAACAAACAATTTATTGCAATGAAAGGAAGTTTCTTGTATATTGTAAGTCTCTGTGTGTAGTATGCAATTGGGTTAATGACATATAATAGTAACATACTTTTCCATTTGTGCCATTATCAGAGATGAACTAAAAATATTACCACAATACCCATCGAACTTTGCCATTTTTGTGCCGATATCAGCAACTTCGCCATTTTTACTTTCAAAATTCACGTCGTGTGACACATGAACATGTCATGCCCCTTTTTTTGTACCGTTAGGTTCCATGTCAGCCCCTTATACACACCGTTAGGTCGTCTTCTCCAATCAAAACACATATAACCCTAACACTAACATATACAACCTAACAGTGTGTATTAAGGGCTGACATGGAACATAACGGTACAAAAAAAGAGGCATGACATGTACATGTGTCACATGACGTGAATTTTGAAAGTAAAAATGGCGAAGTTGCTGATATCGGCACAAAAATAGCAAAGTTCGATGGGTATCGTGGTAATATTTTTAGTTCATATCTAATAATGGCACAAACGGAAAAGTACGTTGCTATTATACGCCATTAACCCTATGCAATTCTATGGAAGCATATGTGTAGAGTGGAAAAAACAAATACAATGAAATGGGATGCACATGGGATGATGATGATGTTTCAAACCTTGTACATTTTGGTTCAAACAAACTTTTAGAATCTATGCTTTTTCTTTATTGTTTTAACAAGAAAATGGTATGGGTCTATGGGATGGGATGCAGATTGCTTGGGATAAGATTGTAGCTTTTACTTTTGTGTCAAAAGGCTTTTTAGTATGCATAGATTTTACTACTATTTCAATGTCAGGTAACATGTCACATGCCATGTGACTAAAAAATACTCACGTTTCAACAATGCATTCTCAGTAAGACCATGTCAACAAGATCAGCATGGCAAACGGCAAAATTGAAGATGCAACAAAGCAATATTTCAACCACAAGTCCACAGTCCACTACACAGCATGAGAGATCCTTCGTGGTCTCGAGATGTAATTTTCATTTTCTTTTTTTCCTATATATCCATGTGTTAGGGGTTCACTTACAAATTGAAACACATGCACATTTCAAACCACGATCAAGCAAAACTAGTAAATATTTTATTAATTAATAAGCCAGTTAAAAATAACCAATTTTATCGGTTTATTTATTTATTTATTTGTTTGTTTGTTTAATTATTTCAACTTTTAGCGTTTTGATTAAAAAAAACAAATAATGCAGTTAATATAGAGGTAAAATAGATATGTAATTAGGTCATCCATCATAATAAACATTTTAAATAAACACTTAAAAAGGTTTCTACTTATGTTATAGCATTAATTCTCATAGTGTTTGCCATTTTAATGACTACTTGAACATGTAAACATGGTAGTTTCATGGTTGTTTGATCATATTTGTAACTAACTGTATTTATAATTTGTAGGGTATTGTGAACATTACTTATTTGTAAAACAAAGCATAAGGTGGTTCGATTGATAGATGGCTCATGAATGTACATTAAAATGTAAAACATGAAGTTATAGAGTACACATGCTGTTTATGTAAATATCCAAAGTCCCTGCTACACATTTTTATATATGTACTTGAATGCAATATTAATCAAATACAATTTCATTTTATTATTTATGTTTTTGTTATATGTGTATACATTTCTCAAATTTTATAGCGATTAAAAAATGATGTCCCATATATTATTGCAAAACAAGTAGCCGCGACTCAACAATGGGCAATTCATAATTACTGTAGTCACACATTTACCCACAAATTATTTGCAACCTTTTCAAAAAATTTATCCTCGACATCTACACACGATTGTATCCGTGATAATTTTTACCCGTGAAATACCCACAAATATATCTATGGGAAGATTCGTGGTAGCTTGTGAAATCCCACAAACACAATTCCCATGAACTCTCACCAAACATGACGTGGGTAAACTTACCCACCGCTTGAAATTCCCGTGGGTACAAAATTAGCCTCGGACATGTATATTGGTTTGTGAGTAATTCGTGGGTATTAGCTAATTACCCACGGATTTAGCTCTTTTACCCACAAAATTGGTCCGTGGGTAACCGACAGGATTCTTTTAGTGTTATCCACTACCTCCACCTAACCTTCACTATCATCACTAGTTTCACGACTTCTAGGCTCTAGCACATTGGCCGTACTAGTTTCCTTACTCGTATCTTTATTCTCCTAAAAAATGGCGCCACTCTCTAAATTAATTTTAAGATACATAATATGTTTAATTACCTTTACCACATCTGGCATAGTCCACTCCTGCCATTGCTGTATTATCTGAAGATCCATGGCAGCAATCGCGTACTTTGAGCTGGTAAAAGGAACACATGCGTAGACGTCACCACTGTTGCAGTTAAAAAAATAAGTACTAATAAGCATAGAAACAATCCTATATTATTTTGAGAATTGTTTTACCTATAAAGAAGGATACTTAAACCATGATCTATCATCCTTTTGTATATAGGGATGATGGATGATGGACCATCCTTCCATTGCTGGCTAAACTGTCCACTGTATCAAGAGATAATATTAGTCATTAGTATGAATAATTAATAAATGAAAAGGAATCAATTAGTGACTTGATTAGAACTTAACCTGCATGGTGCCCAAGGGTATGGCAGTCGAGTCGTGTTAGCATTCATGGCTACCGGAACTTCTGGTTGGTTCAGGTAGCTCACTACATACAGAAAATCGCAAGGGCCACCAGTACGTTCATAAACGCAGGCTCACAAGACGGGCTATATATGTTGAAGAAATTTATATCTCCAATCCCATTCAACAAATTGCATAAGCTTTTACTGCAAGCCTCGTCTTCATAACGGCTACCGGAGGCACANAAAAAAAAAACACACACACACACACACAAAAAACAAAAGCATATAAAGATAGCTATGATCATCAAAATTAAATTTAAAGAAAATGCAAACAAACATTCTTTTTCAAGAGATTAAATATTTTATTTGATTGTTTACCATAATCCCTTTCAGGTTCATCATAGGGTTCGAGTCTCGTGAGCCGTTGAAGTCACGCAGGATAACATCAGCTAACTCAGGGACATATAATACCCTGTTATCCATGATGCATATGATAAATAATTCTTTAGCAGCTACATCCTAAATGATTAAATGGGAAGTTAAAAAACTAAATAATAATGAGAGTTATACCTGCGTAACTCTCTCCGGTCATAAAGAAATCCCTGCCCTTGAACACAGGGTACCGCTCAAACCACTTCCTCAAGAAGCTATACATATCCTCGGCTATAGCAAATAATATTTAATTAATAAAATGAAAACAGTAACTAAGAAGACGATATTGATCGTTAATAGTAGATATATATACCGGCAATTTTGTCCCCAGATGACATGTAGTCTTCGGTGGTGTTGGAATAGGAGAAGCCAACACCGGGAGACTCACAATATTACCCACTGCATCATTTTGTACAAGAGCTTACACAACTTAGATTGGGACAACTTTTTAAAAATCATTAAAGTTTCTTTAGCACTTTAATTTCACCTATATATAATTATAGGGAAAAATAAAATTGTAAGCTAGGAGGAAGTTAATTTTTGGTGTATATTGAGTGTAACATGTTTTAGTTTCTCATAATAAATTACGCTCGCAGGGGTAAGGGAGTAAGAGAGTATTCCACTAAGATATCAAATCTAACTTTTACTATTTTTTCTTTTACAACAAAACAAACTTTACTCGATCAACTCTCCAATTAAATCTCTCGCTTAGCTTGTACAAATTAAAGGGTGAAGCTTAATGTATCGGCATACCATTATATATGTTGATATATAGGAAATGATTGTCAACCTAGCTAGGCAACCAATCTGATAATATAATTATGACATGTTTCAGATTCAATGAAATATTTTTCAATACAAGCTATGTATTTCAATATGATAAGTCAGTTAAAATACCTTACTACTATCTGAATGTATTTTAATATGTTTTCTACCTAATATATTTATCAAACTAAGAATTGAAATCAAGCTATGAGTCCCAATCCAGATCACTACAATCTTAGGCAACTCTAACTGCAGCTTTTTGTAGGAAAAGCTAGCACTTACTGGCTTTACTGCAGCTTTGAGAGAAATTGTTCACATCCTCAATCAACTCGTTTCCGTCCATCTTTCGCGCATTGGCAGAACTGCTAAATGTTGTCAAGAAAGAAAGGATTTAATTGCAGAAACCTACTGCTATTAAAATTTCTTGAAGATATTGCAATCAGGGAACGTGTTTTGTTTATTGTGAGTCTCTATGTGTAGTATGCTATTCTACTGAAGCATATTTGTAGTGTTGGAAAGCAAAGAAAGCAAATCAAATTGAATGGTATGCACATTGGTGGTTGAATGATATGATGACGATGATGAAGTTTTCAACCAATAGACATTTTAGTAGAGACAACCTTTAAATCTTTACTTTAACTTAAATGTTTTAACATGAAAATGGGATGAGATGCACATGGCTAGGTCTACACAAGTCATATCATTTTATTGAATTAACGTACACTTAGATGTAGACGTATTGATGCATTCAATAAATTTTGATGTAGATTAAGGGACCCCAGATATATAATTAATTTGTTATCATCAATCACTACTACAAAAAAGACCTTTTAGACCGGTTCAAAAGGGCTTTTAGACCGGTTCCACGGGGGGTTTAAATGGGGGGAGGTCTAAAAGGTTTCTCATATAAAGACCGGTTGGGCCACCGGTCTAAAAGATGTGTTTTAAGACCGGTTGAATTGCATATAAAGACAGGTTCGTGCACCGGTCCAAAAGAGTTCTAAAAGACCGGTTGTTATCATATAAACCGGTCTATATGACGTTTTTCTGGAAAAAAATAAAATGGGCTGTTTGGGATTGCTCTATTAAATAGCTGCAACAAAGGGAATAGAACTGTTTGGGATTGCTATTGAAATTAATGCCTGTAAAGGGGCTGTTTGGGATAGCTTATTGAAACTGCTTATAAACTTTCTAAGCAAAAGCAATTTCAATAAGCTATCCTAAACAGACTCACTACATGCAGTCTTCTCAACAGGTAATCATAAACACTCTCATTCCCATTACAGCAGCAATTTAATTACGCATTCCCAAACAGCCCGTACGAGCTAAATAGGCAATTGATTATTAGTCTAAATAGGCAATCTCAAATATCGTTAAAAGCAGCTGCAAATAAACATTGCAAAACATCCTTTGTAAGGAGCTTAAAGGAGCTTAAAATATCTCTCAACTTGTAAATGTACCTAAACCGCTAAGACTCAATCATATCACAAACATAAACTTTATAGCCTGAGTCTTGAGTCTTCTTGTTCCTCATGTTAGCTAGTCCTGCAAGTTATTGCAAATTACACATTGTAAGCAAACCAAAACAATAAACATTAGATTCCTATTTAAAGAAGCAAAGTTACAATTTTTTTTAAAACCATTTGATGGAACTGTAGTCTTACCTTTGGTGTTTCTTGACATAATGAACATAGTCCTTTTCCATCTATAACGATGTTCGCCATCTTGACAGTTGACACTATGTCATGTACTATGATAGAGCCTCTGATTAATGTAAGTCCTCAATGTCCTTGTTCTTGGCATCCTACAGGAACCAACACAAGAAACATTAACTTGTGTGTTTAATCAATATATGTTATCGAGACAGTTCATATATGTGTCATGTTTCAATGAAACCATCCCCAAAATTGTCATCATTTCCAAATTAAGTACGTGAAATGTGACAACTAAGTGAAACAGAATTGAACCGACTTAGAACAAAGGTCTTGTTTATAGCACTGTTTATACAATTGCTCATTGGGATGTCTATAATAGCATCCACCTACAGGTACCTCTACAACATATTATAGCCAAAATCCAAAAAATGTAAAACCTGAAAACTAGGTGTTCATAACGGGTTTGGGTTAAAATGGATCGGGTTGAAATACTTTTTGTTTAAGAAACAATAATATGAAACCGGATAGAGACATGCTTACAGCGGGCAGAAAAAAGATAAGTATATCTCAGATGATACAATAATTTGTAGATATTACGCTCAAAACATTAGTAATATCATCTTTTATATAATAAAACAAAACCTCAAGTGGGGACTTTTCCATTTTGAAAAACTCAACCTTCCCTTATTAAGTAATATTTTAATTATTATTTTAATTATAATTTTTTATTATTAAAGATAATCATTTAAAAAGTTTAATCCTATCGTTAGTTGCATTTTATCTTTATCTTTTGTGTTTATCTTCTACTTATGTAATATATCAACAAAACAAATTTATTATAATTTTTTATTATTAAAAATAATCATTTAAAAAGTTTAATCCTATCGTTAGTTGCATCTTATCTTTATCTTTTGTGTTTATTTTCTACTTATGTAGTGTATCAACAAAACAAATTTAAAGATTAAATTATTTGTTTTTTAATAAATAAAAACTAGTTATAATACCCGTGCACGCACGGGGTTTTTCTAGAAAAATTTAATTATATAGTATTATCGTTTAAAACAGAAAATTATATGTATATTTTAAAAAGTTAAAGCATCAATATGTGTGAAAGTAAGAAAAATAGTTAGCAGAAATTGTGAATATTACCGTGGCATCAACCTTGTATTGGATTCTTGAGCGTGTCTTATTATAATGTTATTGGGTCAAAAGTTCTTTGATCACATGAGTTTACACATAAATCAAATTTATTTTAAAATTTTTGTTTACTATATAGACATATAAAAATTTTCCCTTGAAAAATTGTGATATAAATACAACTAATAAGTATGCAATCAATTAATATTTTGTAAAATTTTTATTGGATGAAAGTAGGGCTGAGCATCGGGCTGGATCTCAACCCGACCCGACTTATCCTGATCCCGAAAGTCACCTAAATCGTAAACTGAATACTAACCTGAAAGTAGTCGGTTTTTTGGCCCGTCCAGAAAGTAGTCGGTTTTTGCTTGTATTTTGTCGGTTTTTGGCCCGTCCCGAATCCCGAAAATGCTAAAAATTCATCCGGACTCCCTACCCGAGAAGCTATTATTCGGTTTCGGGACTATCGGTTTATGTCGGGATCGGGACGGTTGTCGGGACTCGGGCGGTTTTGCTCACCCCTAGATGAAAGATTTAACTTTGTTTAGCTGACATAGATGTTAATGTTGAGGTTGATGTTGTTGTTTAACTATAACTATTGATATCATGTTGTACAAAATGTGTGAGTTTAGTAGCAAATAATGAGCGTTGATGAAGTTAAAATATACTTTGTAAAGTTTTTTAAAAATATTTTTCTGGATATCCGTATATAAACTTTAAATAATAATTACATGGTTTGTTATGAGTATTAAATAATAATTACATGATTTGTTATGAGTACAAGCGCGTATATTTATTTTCATATCACAGTAACTCGTACTTAACATTTGATATTTATATTACCGTTAATAAAAATTTAACTGTATTTAATATTCAAACCCGTGTACTTATAGATTAAACTTTTAAATAGGATAACATGAGTTTTTATTTATATTTAACGTACATTGTAAAAAAATATTTTAATAGATGAAAGTTTAAAACTAATATTTATTTTAAAAGTATTTAACGTATATTAAAACTAATTCGTACATTTATAAAATTTTGTAAGTTTAATGGGTGGAAGTCTCAAACCAATAATAATACTCATGTAATTGTAAACAAAGTTCATATTATAAAGTGTAGGAGTATAAAGTGTAAGGGGTTATTTGTTTATTATCTAAAGTTATAAAAAACATGGAGATTTATAATTTTACACTTAACTCCATATAATATATTTAAAATTCAACCACCAATGTTTTATGAATTACCCCATCTTTTTTTAAGTTTTTATTTAAATAAATTTGACACCTATATTTTTATGTGTTTTTTTTCTCAATCAAATCCTCCACCAAATTTATTAAAGTTTGACCAAAATCAATTCAATTTTGACTTTTTATTGGCCAATCATATTACTCGATTTCACCGACGTGGCAAAATCGAGCTTTCCTATTGGTCTAATTTTTTTTTCAATAAGAAGGGATTTTTAAAAACACTCCGAAATGATGTAATTCTCTTATTATATAAAAGATATATCATTAAAAGAAATTAAAAAAAACCCGCGCGTGCGCGGGCATTATAACTAGTTAACTAAAATACTAAGATCCGAGATGCTCAGTATCTCTCTTCTAAAATTATAGTCCACATTTCCTTTTTATAATGTCTCAAAATAATTGTCCACTTTCCTTTTTAAGTAAAAACTAGAAAATATATTAAGAGAATATTCTCTTTGAGTGGTTGAGATTTATATTGGTCTCATTTTTATTAAACTTTGTGATTTCTCTCTCATCATAATAATTTTGAGACGGAGGGAGTAGGATACAGTTCCTTAATCATGACAACATGATCACAGTTTGGCGTAAACTAATCAGAATCAATTACGACGTAATTATAGCAAAAAGAAACAAAAAAGAAAAAAAAAAGGCAAATGACTTGAAAATGTATCCAAATTGTCACTTTTTATTGTTCTGTGTAGCATTCTTTTTTTGTTCATAGAGTTTTTCTCGTTGTATTTATTGCATGAATTGATGTTTATGACCTTATAATTCTTAACAGACTTTAATGTTCAAAAAAAAATCTTAATAGACTTTAAGGTTGTAGGTGAAATTGATGTTCATAGAGTTGGGGAATGCAGCACACCCCCACGACCGGTATTAAGGAATACAACGCTTCAACTAAAATAAGGACGTGACAATTCAGCAAATCAGTAAAAGATAACTAGGGAGTAGTGACATCTAAGTAAACACGTTTGTCTCACCATAAGAAGTTCACCAATTTAATTTTTATTTTAATTTTAGTTTTATAGTTAGTTGGATAGCAACTAATTCCACCATTCCCTTCAAAACCGAGATTTTTCATTGCTTTCTAAAAAAATATAAAAAATCATAAAAAGAATTATCCCTCACCTTTAGACTTAACTCGACATACACTTCAACCTAACGACACTATTCCCCTAGAGAACGATCAATCCTCCGGATTTACCTATACTACGCTACAATGGTCAGGTACACTGTTTGGAGGATTGCAAAACTTCTTGACATCCTTTGAGAAGTAAAACTCCTTGTGAGGTTGCCGCATCAGGCGTTTATCAAATACTTGAGTTGGCGTTTTGTCAAAAACGAAAGTTAGTAAATTTGGATTCCTCTCATTCTAAAACTCGTTATGAGTGTTCTCAATGAAGCACATAATATATTTATACATGTATTGAAAGATCCACATTTGTCGAGTAAAGGGAAAGCCGACTTTCAAAAACCATTACGAAATTTCATATGGTTGTGTTTATAAAGGTAGGTTTCCCAATCTTGTAAACTTTAAGGGGACGTTTGGTATGGCTGAATCGCAGAATGAAAATGCAGTGTAGAATGGAAAGGCATGGAAAGAGAATGACACTGAGATATGAGGAGATACTCCACTGTTTGGGAAAAATAAGGAATACATTGTCGGAATCGATGAGAGAATTATTCCTTTGGTATGACATAGAAATAATACACACTAAGTCCTTTTTTTTTTTTTTTTTTTTTTTTTTTTTTTTTTTTTTTCGGGGGGGGAAAGAATAATTTTGTATTATCAAGTCATATAATTACATACTCGTACATGTTATAAATTCTTGAAAGAAAAAATAATAAAAAAGTATCATCTTTGTAATTAGGTGAGTTGCGTACTAAAAGTGTACATGATTTATTGAATATTTCTTCTTAATCTTTATTATGAACACAAGAGACCAACATTTACAAACGTCACTCCATCAATAACAATTAACCATGTAATCTTTACAAAATGCAGATATCATCTAATGATGACAAGAGCTAATCAATACAATATTCAAGAGAAGAAAATTGTTGTAGGGGATAGATTCTACACCAATCTTTAAGCAAAAACAGAGGAAGAAAAAATAATTACATTTGTTGAAGATGAAAAACACAGTTGATGAAGATAACCAGTCGAGGGAAAATTGTCTGCTAGGGTTTTTTGTTTTGTTTTTTAATACGTATTGTGCATCGCATGTCGTTTCCATTCACAGGGAATGATAATTAAGAAAGGGCCCTGTAGAAATTCTCATTCTCCAGCTTTCTTTACTTTTTTTAAAGAATCAAAATTGATGACCCGTTTCCATTCTATATATGAAACAAACATTAAATGAATTTGGAATTTGAAATTTATTATCTTGATTATTTCACATAAATATTTGTCATAAAAATGATTAAATGTTGTTAATATGCTTATTTCTACATTGAAATATGTTTCAGGAAAGTGTATATGGTTATTAGTATGTGATGATTTCACCTTCTAAATATGATAAGCCAACAGTATGGAGCCTGATAGTGATCCTTACAAAAGTAGCCACCAAAATCATGTGAATAATGTGCTACTACAAAAAGTTATATTACCTCTAGATGATAGTATATGTAGTATGAAAGACAATATTGAATACATTGACCATGGTGCATTACAGTCTATGAAAAAAAAAAGAAACTTTTACATGAGAATAGCAAGTGAGTTTATAACAGGGCTGTGTCTGATATAGGGGCTGGAACTGGGGGATTTGATATTACGGTACCCGAATCATAAGTATCACGATACGAATCGAGCATTGCGGTAGTGGTGGTGGATATGGAGACGGTCAACTTTGAAGGTTCCGGAACTAGACAATCCACCAAAGGATGTTTTAGTGATACAATAAGTAATTTTTTTTTTTTTTTTTTTTTTTTTTTTGGTTAAATTCTTTCATAATTGTATAAAGTCTTTTTTGATGTTAATATTTCCTGCTTAGCTTGCCCTTATCTTTTTAAATTCTTTCTACAGCTTGGTGACAAGATTATGGCAAACAAGGAAAACCTTACGATGGTCCGTTTACAGCAGACGTGCACATCTTCTCATGAAGAAATGTTATGTGGAAGCAGATGGTTTGGCAACCAATGCAACAAGATTCAGTTATGTTCAAGATTACGCGGGTGAAGTGAAGTTTTATAAATAAGCAATTAGACATTGATAATTTGAAATAAGTGATATAAAACTGCATATTTGGATTGTTTGGTGATGCTTTTGTGGTTTATGTTTTTAGGTCGGTGAAGACGGATGGTGTTCGAGTGCAAGATGTGCTCAAGGAGTATAACGGACCTCGATGCGAGATTGAGACACGATTAATGGTATTTTGATCATTATACTTTTTTAGTTTCATTTTGAATATGCAATGGGTTTGCGAAAACAAACACCAAAATTACATGTCGTAAAAGACTCCTACTTTAGTGTTATGTTTTGTGGTAGGGTCAATACAATCTGATTTTGTTAAAGACCCGGCGTGTTTTAGAACGACTTGCTGTTCACAATACAATCTGATATACAAAGGCTGTTGCAAAATCTAACATTGTGTCGAAATCATGTATATTAAGCATATACACGGTTCAGTTTGTTCGGTTTTGTCCACAGTTCGGTCAAACCAGTTGGTTCGGTTTGTACTTGATTATTTTGTGCCTACTTATGTGTGCTTCTTTGTTAATTAGGTTGTTGCGTGTATGAGATGGCTGCTCACCGCAAGCGTTTTAAGCTTTTGTAAGTCCTTCTCTTGAACGAGAGTTCTCTCTATATTTGCCTGTGCTCTCAGAGGCTTTGGTCAGTGGGGTTGTTTCATGAGATTGGTTCAGTGTGTTGGTTCAATGGGTTTGTTCAGTGGGTGGGTAAAATCTATAATAAGCCTCAATTATTTAATGTGTCCTTTTTGTGTTATAACCTTGATTGGTTTGTAGTGTGATGTAGATATGAATTAGATCGATTAGCTGATAACTTAGGCATCTTTTGGATAAAATCTATAAAGATTCATATAGTAACTGAAGTTTTCGGTTAAAATGCAGATAAACAAGAAAGTAAGGAGATTTGCTAAGTTTCATGAATGTATCTTGCATAATTTGCTAGTTTTTGATGTTTTTTCCTTGCTGTTTCTCCTGTCCTATGTGTTCTAATTCAGTAATGGATGTGTCTAGGATTTGGCAGAGACTAGACGAGGAGGTTAGTCTATTGAATCAAATGTTTTTCTCCTGCAACACTACTTTCAAAATAATAATAATANACTATCTGTCATATATTAGAATTCATCAATACCCTCTTATCATGACAAATGAAAGACAAAGCTTAATGAAATTTATTTATGGTTTTCGATGTAATTAACTCCATTTTTTTTCTTTTTATTGTTAAATGCTCATTGATCCTAACAAACACCGCTATTTGTGTATGATACAGAGATGGAGAATTTAAGCGGAGGCAAATGATGAGGTGCACAAGCTTCCCAGTACCGAGATTGTACCTTCACAACAGGTTTGAGTCATAACTTCGTGATTGTAATATTAAATGTTACATTGGTCTAAGAATACCATAATTTGGTCCAAGACAAGTAGAAAATTTTGATGTACAAGACCTAGTGGTCACATACATAAATTTCATCATGAATTATTTACTTAAATTAGTATTAGGAATTAAATAAGTATTTTTGTGTGTGTTTGAAACCTCAACATATATATTTAGCTTTTTTGCAACCTTTTGTCATAAGCATTGTTTAATATAACAGATAGCTGGCATGATGATGGAAATCATTGTGATCTTAGATGGAAAATTTGCTTACAGAGCCAATACCAAAGCCAATAGAGAAGCACAGGTATGAACCAAATCAGTTTTACAGACCCCTCCATGACTACTTTTATGATAAGGTAAATAATTCACCGTATCTATGCATTCAACCTGTCTCTCTGAAATTTAATGCACCTAGCTGTTAGTTTTTTTTCGAACAGCAATTTGATTTAAAAACTAGCAAGGAGCTAGAAAAACAAGTTACAAAGTGGAGAATAGAGTGTTACAAGGGTTGCAAAACCACTCTATCCAATTAAGGGAACAATTCTTAAGTCTGCTAGAAATCCAAGTGTGAGAGTAATGTTTGATGTCGTTGAGGATTAGATCTTTATTCGGACGCTTGGAAGCAAAGACCAATTCATTTCTTGCACGCCAAAGGAACCAGACGGTTGTGTGGATCACTGCATTAAAACAGCCTATCCGGTTGGGTGTGAGATGAACATGATCAGCAAGGGAGAACAGTTCATTGATGGTTGAGAAGTTAGCATTGGAGAGATTCCACCATCTTAAGACGTCTAACCAAACTTGTTTTGCAATACGGCAGTGGATGAATAGGTGTTCTTCCGTCTCTAAATCATCATCACAAAGAGGGCAACGAACCGAGTGAAGGTCAATACCTCTCAAGTCAAGGTTGATTTTTGTCGGGAGTCTCCCTTTGGCGATCCTCCAAGATGCTATATTGACTTTGATAGGAACTAACTTGTTCCATCTTGGATGATTTTGATCCAAAGTGATAGTAGTATTACTAATATGAGTTCTCAAACCTTTGACCGAAAAGCTTCTTGTATCATCAATAATACACTCCCAAATGTCACAGGAGGGCGAAAGAACCAAATTAGACAGCATGTTTGAAATATCCACAATCTCAGCTTGCTCAATATTGGATCTAATAGGCCTTGTCAATATTGCACCTAGCTGTTAGTTGACATGTTGATATGCTTGATAATGATAAAAGTATTTATTTCATACAGTTCAACTTGACCGGTGTTGGTCACAGAGTAGCGACAATGTTGATGTATGTGATTGATAATGTTGAAGGGGAAGAAACGTTTTTTTCCTATGGTAAGCGTTGCATTCTTGCCATTGATTGCATGTGTAAATAAAGCATCAAGTGTTATATCATATAAAGTAGACACAAGATGTGTGTTTTCCTATTTGATCATGATAGAGCGTAATAATTTACATATCATACATAAGAATCCCAAAAACATTCGTATGTTAGTAGTGATTATACTTGGCTACTAATTATATTGCTTAACCATACTTCGGGTTCTAACCACAAATATCTAACCTTATTTGTCTACATGTCAGGCTGGTTCAGGGGAACGCAGCTGCTGTGCGTAAATGGTGAAGGGACTTTGTTTTTAACCGAATAAAGGAGATGTCGTGCTTTTCTGGATCATGGTTTGTTAACTACACTCAATTTTTTGTTTCTTTTACGTAGCTACAAACTGATATCTTTGCCGTGTTTTTTCGGCAATAGTTTTTAACCATTCATGAATAATTAATCAAAAAATATGGTAGAAATATGCGACACTCCCCTGTGATATCAAGTAAAATGAATGCCGGAAACAATACCTTAGAAGTTATTGGTTCCACCAATGTGTCATGTCTTTCAATCACTTCTAATCTGTGGGTCTTATTTCCTGACAAAAAGAAAGTGTTAGACTTATGACCATTGTAAAGATATTCAAAGTATGACCATTAGTCAAAGATATAAATTGAATTTTAGATTGACGAAAAAAATATAGTATGGATAGTTACTTCCCCTATAATATGTAAAACTCTAATAGTTACTTTCCCATTGCTCAATCACTATTAATTTGTGGAAGCTCACATAAGCTTAAAATATTTAAGGTGTATCGTAACAATTTAAGATTTGGTGCGTTTCTTCATGTGATATTTGGTGGCAAAAGATGGCAGTTACATGATGCCTCAAAGTGTAAAAGTGCGCAAGAATTATTACCTTAAAAAACTACCCGTTCTTTTTTGATGCTTTTCTTCATGTGACAGGTGCATTTTTTGCAAGTTGATGCCGGTGTTTTCGCACAGAAAAACTTATGTCGTTGTATCAAGAGTCAAGACGAAAAGAGCTTTGACGGTTCTTTGTTGTGATAAAGACGTCGAATATACAAAATACACAACAAAGGTTGTGTATAAAGACGTCTTATTTCTTATATGAATAAGGACAATGTAATTTATTTTTTTCTCATACTTTTCATTATTCTTTTTACATATGATACTTGAACAATTTCCTTTTGTTTCCGATTTTTGTGTTTAAGATATTTGTCATTATTCATTATTTATTTACGTCAAGTTTGATTTTGTCAAGCAATATTATAAAGCGAACCCGCCCATCGGGTGTGTTATGAAATTTTGAAGAGGCCAACATATTTTTGTTGTTGTAACGAGATGCCTATCTAATTCTTAAGTCTCTCAATGTGATTTTCATTACCGTCAAATACTATTAATTGTCACAATGGGTGAACCTTGGTACGTGTCGGTCTATCGTGAGCGACCTTAATAATTTTATTATGTTGTGGATATTAATGATCAAGGCTGGACGAGTGAGCCACAAAATAGTGTGTTTGAAAATGGGTATTTTTCCAATGCCGATTCATTTTATTATGTTGTGGATATTATGGTTTACGAGTTTTTCAGGAGTAATAAATGATTATTTTGTGCTTTCTTGCAGACAAATTCGAGCAAATGTTGAACGAATGGGACTTAAGATTTCTTCATGTGAGGATGATATATTACAGCTCCATAGATGTCTCGATGCTCTTAAGTAACCCGGTGGTACATTCTCCCGTTAATGAATTCGTAACTTTTGGGACAAGTTTACAACTTTTTAAAAAGTGGTACTATTTCCTTTACGTTATAAAATTGCAGAAACCTACTCTTTAGATAGACTAGAGGAACTATTGTGACTCTTAGTTAGAGTAAAATTTCAAACACACAACTAATTTATGTTTTTCATATAACATGCACATACTTTTTACTAAATTGCAAATGACATATTACATTTTGTGACTTCAACATTGAAAATACAATTACGACTGTTTTCCTAACTCCTAATAACAATTACTCCCCATCTTAACAAAAGTATCTATTGTTTTATTTGATCGTTTTTTAGTCAATGATGACGTATGTGAGGCGATGAATGAAAGTGAGACTGTGAACGGACATATGAGGTAAGATGTATAACTCAAAGCCTTCCGTCGTTTTCCATTCCTAAAGAGTTTGGGCACATGAAGTCATTAATTTCTATCACACTTCTAATTATCGGACAGGCTAAACTGGTAATAACTGAATTATATCATATGTAGCTAGAATCTTTATTGTCTTTCATACGTTAGCTATTATTTTTATATTCTCACACTCTACTATTTTGCATTTTTGCATGATACATATAATAGTATTTGACATTTCTAACTTACGTATGTTCTCTAATTTATTGAAGATCATCCATGGATCCAAAACGCCAGGAAGACACCATATGTTTCATTATATGAACTTGTTAAAAGAAGACTGAAGCAATTTTCGTTCATGAACAAGCTCAAGAAAAGAGCACTACGGGTAATGAGGGTCTTTTAGGTGAAAATGTTAAAGCAAAATTGATGGTTTTAAGCCGCGATAAAAAAGGACACTACACAAACTACATTACCAATGTGCTTTAAATGTACAAGATTTACTTTATTTTGTTTTTGCTACAAACTTTCATTTTAGATTAACATTTGAGTTTTTTTAATTAAGTTATCAAATGTAGATATTCTTTATAAGTGTTTACATTATCCATTATTATCATTATTTTTATTTAACATATTTGCCGTTATTCATTATTTACTTACGTCCAGTTAAATATTGTCAAACACTAATATGAAGCTAGTACATATATAT
>LBNU01033248.1:137161-153116 GCA_014162995.1 Artemisia annua
AGTACATATATATATATATATATATATATATATATATATATATATATATATATATATATATATATATATATATATATATATATACACACCATATCCAAACTAAAAACCGATTATTTACATCTGTTCGGTTCGGTTTTGATAAATTCGCTTCAATTACAAATTCGATTTGATTTTATATGACTCGGGGTTTGATTTTGATTTTCTTGTAGGTATTACCTGATTTGTGAATGCCCGTATAAAGAAAAAAGAAAAAAAATAAAAAAAAAATAAATAAAAAAATAACATTTCTATAAGCAAAATTAGAAGTAGCCCCTTCCCAATTTCAATGGCTAATGGCCCATTATTACTTTCCCCTTGTTTCTAATTTCATGTTTCGTATTAAACAAGTTTCATGTTTCGTATTGTTCGTTTAATAACCCGCCAATGTACATATTTCCAACAATGCTAAAACATCAAATTAAATTCCATGTATATATGGGATTGTCAATTTGTTTAGGTAAATATTGTATGCTTAATATATTGTTACTTTTGCCTAAAAAAAAAATACACCTTATCCCCTTTTCACGTCATATTGTAGGGATTTGTAGCAATTTAATTATCAACATGTCTATATAGCTAGTACCATTTCAAGGGAAAAAAAAAAAAAAAAAGATAGCTGCAACCTTTTAAATAAGGTCAAATTAGCCATGAAGTTTTCCAAATTAAAACAGCAAACATCAATCTCAATCAAAATTTCATGTATTATTCAATATGAAAAGCATCATACTAATTACAAGGATGTGAGCATAGACANTTAGCATCCCTAGATTCTTTAGAATTATCCTTTATGCACTTGTCATTTGTCCTAAATGTGGAGGCAGACGCAATAGTGGGACTAATCCTAAAAAGACCAGGTGCTATAACTTTTGGTGTTTCGACAACCGCTTTTCCTTTTTCAACAATCTTTTCTTTTTCATTGTTCTTGGGCAAGGGTTATGGAGTAACTGGTTTTGTCAAATCCTTTTTCTCATCGACTTTTGGAGCAAACCGGAAAATTGACATTTTTGATTTTACAACCGTTTTTGAATCATTTGGTTTCTCCAGGAAGTTGATGGTTTTGCAAACTTAGTATCCACACCTTTTCCTTTTTGACTTTCTAGCTGAGCCCTCAAAATATCATTTTGCTCTTTCATGTTCTTGAAGGCACGCTCATACGACAGTTTGTCATACTTGCATTCCTCGTTTTTCCGATCAAGTTGTTTAAAATATGACACGTTTTCTTTTTCAAGTTTAATAAGAGCATTTTCATATTTTGAAACAATTGCGGAGGTCTCAGCTCGAAGTCTTTCATCGTCTTCAACAGAATATGTTGGTAAGATAATAGACATAATATCAGTAGACAGAACTGCTTCAAAGAGAGAATCATTTAACCTTTCCAAAAAATTTATGTTTTCACGAGATTCATTAACTTCCTTTACCAGGGATTTGTGGTCCTTGACAGAATCAGCCGTTTCTTTTAATAAAGCTTGTTCAAAATGAATTACTCTCGCACTGATGTTATGCAGTGGAATAGTAATTTCGGTTTCAAACACCTTTATTTACAAAAGAGCACTACGGGTAATGAATATGTTTTTTAGGTGAAAATGTTAATAGCAAAATCGATGGTTTTAAGCCGCGATAAAAGCGGACACTACACAAACTACATTACCAATGTGCTTTGAATGTACAAGATTTACTTTATTTTGTTTTTGCTACAAACTTTCATTTTAGATTCACATTTGAGTCTTTTTTTTTTTTTTAAAGTTATCAAATGTAGACATTCTTTATAAGTGTTTACATTATCCATTATTATCATTATTTTTGTTTAAAATATTTGTCGTTATTCGNAGGTGAAAATGTTAATAGCAAAATCGATGGTTTTAAGCCGCGATAAAAGCGGACACTACACAAACTACATTACCAATGTGCTTTGAATGTACAAGATTTACTTTATTTTGTTTTTGCTACAAACTTTCATTTTAGATTCACATTTGAGTCTTTTTTTTTTTTTTAAAGTTATCAAATGTAGACATTCTTTATAAGTGTTTACATTATCCATTATTATCATTATTTTTGTTTAAAATATTTGTCGTTATTCGATATTTACTTACGTCCAGTTAAATATTGTCAAACACTAATACGAAGCTAGTACATATATGTATGAATTCGGTTCGGTTTACATTTTGCCAAAACCATATCCAAACTGAAAACCGATTATTTACATCTGTTTGGTTCGGTTTTGACAAATTCGCTTCGATTACAAATTTGATTTGATTTTATTTGACTCGGGGTTTGATTTTGATTTTCTTGTAGGTATTACCTGATTTGTGAATGCCCGTATAAAAAAGAAGAAGAGGAAAAAAAAAATAGAAGTAGCGCCTTCCCAATTTCAATGGCTAATGGCCCATTATTACTTTCCCCTTGTTTCTAATTTTATGTTTCGTATTAAACAAGTTTCATGTTTCGTATTGTTCGTTTAATAACTCACCAATGTACATATTTCCAACAATGCCAAACATCAAATTCCATGTATATATGGGATTGTCAATTTGTTTATATTGTATGCTTAATATATATTGTTACTTTTGCCTAAAAAAAATACATCTTATCCCCTTTTCACGTCATATTGTAGGGATTTGTAGCAATTTAATTATCAATATGTCTATATAGCAAGTACCATTTCAATGGAAAAAAAATAAATAAAAAAAATAAAAAAAAATAATAAAAAAATAAATAAAAAATAGCTGCAACCTTTTAAATAAGGACAAATTAGCTGTGAAGTTGTCCAAATTAAAACAGCAAACATCAATCTCAATCAAAATTTCATGTATTATTCAATATGAAAAACATCATACTAATTACAAGGATGTGAGCATAGACATAAAGTATGTGTTCCTACAGGACCAATCTTGCATTCAGCGGTGCCGCCGGCGAATGCCTTTGCACACTTGTCTTGGCAACAGCCTAGCGGACAATTAAGGCTGCACAAGTCCATCGTTTCAACGCATGTCTTACCACCATCAGTAACAATGCTTTCGGATGTTATCTCCCGTGCCATCATTGTACACACTTGCTGAACAACTGCATTTCAAACATCAATACACATGATGCTACAATCAAAAGTAAATCAATATTCAGTATCACAATTCAAGAAAAATTACCTAGCAAACAAATGATGAGCAAGATTTTATTAGTCATGATACTGTAGGAATATCAAAAAACACGTACTAATTGTAATGCTTGTAACAGTTAGTGTAAACTTTGAAACTTTGATATGAGTAGGTTTCATACGATCCTTTTATAGGCATTAATTAACCACTTTGGTTATTTAATGTATAAAGCAAATTAAAATCACTATTAATTCCTTATATTAATTGAGTGTATATTTACTTTGATTAAATATATTTGTTTCTAAATTAGTTTATACCCTTCCTTTTTGTATACACAGCTCATTGTTATTTCCTTTGAACAAAATCACAAGAAATGGGAAATTATTACAATTTCTGTTATGGATTTTAGTTAATGCCATGAGTTACGACACCTTATTATTGAATGCTACATGTGACCTTCGTTAGCTTGTTTATGTTTGCAGTTTTTCTCCTTTTTAATCGCAGAATGTTTCAATGAAATCATTTTTATTAACCTTATTTTGAAAGGTGGCATTTCATGGCACAAATATCATTGCTATAAGTGAAAACATAGACAAAGTCATATTTAATTTAAACTACATATAAAGCATTTTAAACCATCTCTTTAAACTACATAGACAAAGTCAGATTTAAGCATTACAAAATATTAAGCTATGTTTACAACAAGGATTCCGGCCCGCGCGTTGCTGCGGACTGTTTGTATACAGTAGTATTGCTTTGGTTGAAAGATTATACATAAACGTCGTATGACGTCTTATAACTTCAAGAGACTAACATAAAGCGAAAAAAACAATAAAATTTCCCAACATTTAAATATACCGGTGCTCCAAAACATATGCATGCATACATCCATTTCTATGTTCATTAATATAAAGGAAAATTACAACATAAAATCTCATGTCCACTCAAGTTAAGACTAAAAAGTTTGTAAATGGAAATAGTTTCACCACTAAACTGGAAAGTGTTTTCTCACATTTCATATCCTGCTTCATTTCTATAGTTTACCATTGCTACTAATACTTCATGCATTTATATACCTTTTATCCCAAATGGGTTCCATCATATCGAAAGACGTGTGTCACAAAACTTGGATCAAGGCCTAGTGCCCCACTTCCATCCAGTCCTCATCATGCTGGAAGGTAGCCGGCGATTTCACATATATAATTAAGTTTTTCAATCTTCTTTGAAAACACTAACACTTTGAATGTTTTCCTTTTCAAATCTTTTTTTGCTAACTCAGTCAAATTGCTGAGCATGTGAAAAACTTGACTTCATAAAGTATCACAGTAGTGTAATAGATGTGACTGCGAAAATAAAAATGGCATTTAGTTAAGGTTTTAGAAAAATACAGACTTGTGCCACCATTTTCTCCCAAAGCAAATTCAGCAAGCTTCAACCACTTCAGCTATGTGTTGGTCTACAACGGGTCAAATGCGAAAAATCATTTTAGTTCAATAGTATAGAAAAGAATAACTGACCTCAGCCCCCAATAGGTAAGCCTGCCCTGCCGAATGACCAAAGGGATCTATTTGCCTACCTCTTGGCGTTACATTAAACTGTTGCTTAATAAATTTATGCCCATATGTGTCTCATCAGTCATATGAATATATGTGCTACTGCCTCGTCATGCCTACACCAACCTCCATTTCTGCTCAACAAAAACAGATCACTCATTGTCTACTTGCATCCACCATATAAACCCGTAGCAGAATGTGCAAAATATAAACGCGCAGTATGAAAAAGATCTATCTAACTTATGTATACATCAACGTTTACAAAAAGTCAACTTTATTTGCTGAAATCGATGCTCGCTTTTATGTACATGACTTGAAGTTACCCTTTTACAAATCAAAATCAAATGACTTATAACGTACCAGCCATGTCGATAGTTACACACTTTTGTATACTCCCATTGTTGAAAAAATTCAATCTTCCTCCTCCCCTAACCATTTCTATATCCTGCAGATATTATTTTGTGGCGGTAAAGGGTTTCCCCAGTAAATGAATATCCTGCGGATATTAAACGTCAAAGGACCACAAAAACATGACTTGAAAGCCTCATGAAACTTGTAAGTAGAAGATTTTGCTACGTATCGATGAACAAAAAATGCACCTAAAATAGATTACTAATCATGCATGTGACCCAAATAATAAACGTCTCATCAAACAATTCTGTACAGCCGAAACCCTCCACACAACACTAACCTTTTTCCTTAGAATTTTTATGACTTACTTGATCCAAAATCAGCTCTAACAAAAATGAAAAATTGCTCTATCCGTATCAAGATTATAAGTTTTCTCTAAACAATATGAAGTCACTACTATAGTCAGGCCGTTGCTCATACAGGTCTAAAAGAGCTTTTCAAGAAACCGAATTTTTCATCAAAAAAAGTTCCACCAATTAATAAGTAGTTTCATCAAAGCGAATAGTAAATCCATAATCAATTTTATTTTTATTTTTTTTTTCCACATTACAACATGTTCAGCAGAATACTTAGCTTATAACGCGCAGTTTTAGCAAAACAAAGAACACAACCATTTAGCTCATACTGAAAAGTACAACCAACAATATTACACATACCAAAGTTTTATAAGTGATCACTGAACATTAAAATATTCAAATAAAGATGTTTCAGAGCAATATTACACATACCAAAATTTTATAAGTGATCACTGAACATTAAAACAATCAAATAAAGATGTTTCAGACCGTATGAGGCGAAAAGTAGACAGTCATCCATCACTGATATAGAATCGTTACTATTCCTACACAAACCACATGTATCATCATTAGAAGCGTCACCTTCTCAAGGCAACTGAAAAAATGATGTGGTGATCTGTTTGGTGACACATGCCTGATATACATCACCGCAAACGTTACTTGGGAATTAGTACTAATAGGTCCATCAAACGTTTTCTCACAGTAATGCCTCTCACAGTAATGCACGCATTCGATTCAGTTTTTAAGCTTTGTTGATACCATAATCTCAGGTATCAATTCTCTACTACTTCCGAAGAAAAACAAAATGCTTGTGCACCTCGACATGAAACTGAACCATGAAAACATCAATTTACGGAAAAAGCATGAGGCAAATAGATTTGAACACACAAAGTGATGAAAAAGTATCTACGATTTGGGATCTTACAAATTCTGGGTACTGAATGGTTCGAGAACACCGCCCGCTTTTAGCTCCCCAGAACCTAATGGCATGATCATAGCTAGCAGTTCCCAAAATAACTGATGGTCGAGGCATTGCCTAACCCCTGTTAAACAACAAACAAAAACAAAAAGTTATCAAAGAAATCTACGACAACCAAAATATGAGAAATGCACAAACCCAAAACCATGCAGTCACTTCCCAAGAGAACGATGATGCCCTTTGTCAAAATAAACTCCACGAATACACACATAATATAATGAACATCACAATCTTTATCCAAAATTAATGAAACCCATGGTCAAGATTAAAAATTTATCAAATATGATCACAACAACTTTATCAAAACAACACATAGAGCAATTTTGACCTGGTTAAACATGTGTGACTAATTTCCTTCTAAATAAACTAATTCATTTTATGCATTTGACCCACATAAAAATTCCACAATTCGTTGGCTAAGTCTTGATCTTTGGCAATTGTGGATGGTTCTGCTAAATAACTATCAGAAAAATACTCACCTGTGACACCTTTCACTTTAGGATTTAACGCTAGATAACACGTGTTAGCTGGATTTCTATGCGGAAAAAATTAAAGTCTTTTTGGTTCTGATTTTTATGCAGAATTTTCTGTATTTGTTTTGTGCCTTATAAGTTGACCGAATCAGTTAAAATAGGACTTTGTTTGCTTCAATATTGGTGAATCGAGTTTTATGGGCATAAGTATATAAAAAGAATTTGTTTCCTGCTAACTTAGATGTGCATGATTAGTATACATTATGTGTTTTCTGTCGATCCAATTTTGTCCAAGAAATTGTTTCAACAAAAAACATATTGCATTCGTTGCATATAGTACAAACTATAACAAAACTATGATGAGGAATCACCTGGATCGTAGGCCTCGGCATATCCTCCTTTATCTTCTTTTATACTTCCTCGGCTGTCATCCCCAAGACTTCCGCTCGCCACTACAAACATGTCTAAATGTTTTTTCAGCTACCATGTCTCAATGTTTCACTTGAAACTTTGGTGGTTTCACTTGAAACTTTAGTTAAAATCCGCATACATTATGCACAATTAATATATTCACCCAGAAAGATACAATATTTCTTGTTCGAGGAAGAGATCACTTACATACTCATTCTACTAACAAATAAACAAATATAATAATTAAGAAGCTCATTAACGTTAACGTGCCAATGGACATATTTCGTGTTGTTCGATTAATAACGTGCCAATGTACATTTTCCAACAATGCCAAAACACTAAGATTCCATATGTAGATTTGCGATTGTCAATTTGTTATAGTAGGTGTATATCACATGCATAATTATTGTTACTTTTGCGTAAAAAAAAAAAAAAAATACACCTTGTACACTTTTCACGTAATTGGTCGGTTCATATTGTAGCAATTTAATAATCTACTGGTGTATATTGCAAGACCAGTTTAATGAGATCAAAAAGAAAAGATAGCTGCGACATATATAATAATAAAAACTTAGCTATGAAATTGTCCAAATTAAAGCAGCAAACATCTATCTCAATCAAAATTTCATGTATTATTCAATCTAAAAAACATCATTCTAATTACAAGGATGCGAGCATAGACATAGAGTATGTGTTCCTACAGGACCAGTCTTGCATTCAGCAGTGCCGCCGGCATATGCCTTTGCACACTTGTCTTGGCAACAACCTAGCGGACAATTAAGGCTGCACAATTCCATTGTTTCAACGCATGTCTTGCCACCATCAGTAACAATGCTTTCGGAAGTCATCTCCCGTGCCATCATTGTACACATTTGCTGAGCAACTGCATTTCAAACATTAATACACATTATGCTACAATTAAAAGTAAATCAATATCGAGTATCACAATTCATGCGAAATTACCTAGCAAACAAACTACGAGCATGATTTTGCTAGTCATCATACTGATCATGAATATAGAAAAACACGTACTAAATGTAATACTTCTAACAAGTTGGTGACTTGGTGTAAACTTTAATTTGAGTTGGTTTTATACGATGCTTTTATAGGCATTTAGCCACTTCGGTTCTGTTAAAATATCAAGCAAATTAAAATCTTCATTAATTCCTTATACTAATTGAGTATATATTTATTTTCAATAAATATATTTGTTCTTAAATTAGNATGCCTTTGCACACTTGTCTTGGCAACAACCTAGCGGACAATTAAGGCTGCACAATTCCATTGTTTCAACGCATGTCTTGCCACCATCAGTAACAATGCTTTCGGAAGTCATCTCCCGTGCCATCATTGTACACATTTGCTGAGCAACTGCATTTCAAACATTAATACACATTATGCTACAATTAAAAGTAAATCAATATCGAGTATCACAATTCATGCGAAATTACCTAGCAAACAAACTACGAGCATGATTTTGCTAGTCATCATACTGATCATGAATATAGAAAAACACGTACTAAATGTAATACTTCTAACAAGTTGGTGACTTGGTGTAAACTTTAATTTGAGTTGGTTTTATACGATGCTTTTATAGGCATTTAGCCACTTCGGTTCTGTTAAAATATCAAGCAAATTAAAATCTCCATTAATTCCTTATATTAATTGAGTATATATTTATTTTCAATAAATATATTTGTTCTTAAATTAGTTTATACCCTTCCTTTTGTTGTACACAGTTCCTTTTGTTGTGAAATGGGGAAATTATTACAATTCTGTTATTGATATTAATTGGTGCCGTGAGTTATGACAATTGATTTTTTTATATTTGAGTGGTGCATGTAACCTTCGTTAGCTTGTTTATGGTTGCAGTTTTTCTCCATTTTAATCGCAGAATGTTTAAATGAAATCATTTTTATCTTAAAAGGTATAAATCGGCGGGGAAACCTTTATTACATGCATCTCTTTTGGGTGACGACGGACCATTTCTTAAAGACCTAGCCCCAAGAAATGAACACATGTTTCAATGACCTTTTAGCTGAGAGTTGGGATTGAACCTGTTAGGCCATTTTAACGTCCAACAGTCTCTAAATGGATTTGAACATAAAATAGTCTAAGTATAACATAGTCGCTAAGTAAATATTTAGCATAACTCTTTTTAGTTCTTGAAGACAAATAGTCTTTACTTCGGTGTTGAGACAATGCTCAATTCAGCGAGGCTTTACAATGTCTCACTGAACGATGACGGGTCTCCTCATAACCCAAGATATTTAGAAAAGAATCTCGAGTATCTATAAGGTCAAATGCGAAAAAACTACAAAAGCAAAAAGGGATAAAGCAATTTTTCATAGGATTCAACTCCTTTCCAGAGTTTGGTAAAAATGTACAACAATTGTTAATATTAGGGAATAAATAGGCCCAATCCCGGTTTGTGGGTTTAGGGCATCTAGGGTTTTACCATTATAAATAATAGTTAATAATAAAGTAATAATAACCATTATTGATAATGGTAAAACCCTAGATGCCCTAAACCCACAAACCGGGCTTGAGCCTATTTATTCCCTAATAGTTAACACCGTTCTCTAAAGAAGAGTATACTCACATTACCTAAAGTAGAAGCATTGAATGCACACCTTACCTATTCATTGAATGTTCAACACGTGTAAGATAGAAACATTTGGAAACCCAAATTCTCTGCTATGAAAGAGAATGTTGTAGTTGATTTAATGTCATCTCTTGCAATTAATGTGAAACACATTTAAAAGCATTTACTTGTCGAATTAAACTTAGACCACTGGACTTTTCAGCGAATAAGTAAAAGTTCATACTTAAAACTACAACTAAGGCTTCATGTTTAAATTAAAGAGGAGATCACCTTAATTGTCATTCAACTAATATTGTCATTCCGCAAATCTAAGAGGACAAGATGGTTATAAAAATTAAATCCATCCACGAGATCTCGACTACAAAGGCGAGGATGAATACTATTTTATAAGATGAAGACAATTCACTAAAATGTTATGCATTGAAGGAAATCAACAAGACAATCCGGCAATAGCTCTTAATCACAAGCTCCTTAAACCACAACTCACAAAAACTAGGCAGTTAGTATGGGAGAAAGAATAGAACCTCTCAAAGTTATTATAGCATAGGTTATATGTTGAAAAGTAGAAATTTCGAAACATAGAGTTTTGGGCGAAGCCGTGTTTCTTGTGCGTTATTATAACCCAAAATATATATAAGACTCGGTTGTTCGTTACACCAGTTAAGAACAAGGAAAAGCACTCCACAAGCATGGATGGAATATATCCTCTCACTACCTCTCTTAAGGTTTGAATGGAGAGTATGAATCTTCGAACGTTACCTATGTAAAAGTTACCTTGAAGCACACTAAAAGGGATCCCCAAGCTTGATGTAGAAGCTGGAAGGTATATTCTCTCATACTAAAACCTCCAAAAAGGTTATTAACTAGTACCTAGTATATACTAATCATCATAGCGGACATGAGATGATAGAGGTAAGTCCTACCTTTATAAGAAGGGAAACCCTCCCTATGTAGGATAACTCTCTCAGAGGTTAACAAACAAAAGGAGGCTGGGACTATGCAGGAGGCACTATAAGGAAAACCTAAGGACCCGATAACCTAACTGATTTACCTAATGATAGATTGCAGGAGATGTGAAAGCTGAACTCAGTGAGTCCAACTAATACTCCAACTCTATATCCAACAAAGACTCCATTACAGTTATAAGGGAAGGAGCAACCATTTAGAAGAAAGAAGTTTCGCAGGAGCGTCTGACCGGTAATGTCCATACATGAGATTAAATAACCAAGCCTAATCTTAATGTTCTATAAAGTAGCTTATTTAAAAACGGACATAGCCATAATATAGATTAATTCGAAGAAAGCTACTTAAAAAAAAGGCAATAAAGGACGAGATCACAAACCCGGTGCGCTAGAGATACCACAAAGCATTCAAACTAAGATACAACAGAATGATCAATCGCTCGGTGAAGTATATGTGAACGCTCATCTCAATAGGACAAAGCTATTGGGATAACGTGGGATCAGATCCAATCCAGAGTCCTAAGAAAACAAACAAAGGGCAGAAATGGAGCACAAATAAAAGGCACGACTTGTGCAAAAGACCTACCAGACAGAAATAAAAAAGAAACGTGAAACTCTAGAATAATAAGAAAGAGGTATTAATGTTCTGAAAATGGCAGTTAAGAAACACATAATGACAAGACGCAAGTATAAGCTATAATGAGATACAATACCTATACATAAAATTAGCTTTAAGCCTCCCAAATATAAAGGTAGAGTCGCAATCCCCTAAATATATGGATGTAAAGTCTGCATTCTTCAATTGATTCATTAAAAGCAGTATCAATGTGAAAGCAAAAAACCGGAGGGATAAAATGTGTCTGCCGCAAGGGCCCGAAAAGAGAGATACACCTATAAGGTTGACAGAAAGGTCCATTAATAAGCCGAACTAAAAAAGCATGACCCGGAAATTAATATTCAAGACTACTCACACATTGCCAGTAATTCAACAACAATAGATTTTCAAACTAAAAAATGCAAAAAGTGAACTAATGCACTTTCTACACAGTGAGAATTAGAATCTGGAAGAAATAACTAATAATTAGCCTTAATCGTCTTGACTTTGTACATATGGAACATGATTTATGATCACTTAGTAAAAAGTAATCATCAGAAGAGATACTAGATAACGAATGAGACTCAAGATGTCAATGACGAAGAGATTAGAGATAACGAAAGACGCAAATAAACGGTTAATAATACTATAAATTATTCTTGACACACAATGATAGAGCCTGGCAGCGACGGACAATGGATCCATTTCATATAGACAAGACAGAGATCCACAGACAAAGGAGATTAATTAAACAAAGCGTTCTGTCGACAATCGGAACTAATTAAATCCAAAATAAATAGTCAACTATATCTGTACTAACAAACCAAAAACCACCCTAACAAGAAATACTAACAAAGGAGCAAAGCCTTCTAAAGAAAATGATCGGTAGTGAGAAAAAGAAATAGCTTTCCACTCTAAAAATATCAAATCGAGGTAAGAATTTCTCGAAGCTTTGCGCTATTGAAGAACATGACATGAAAAGAACGACCATCTATCCTATTCCAATATGCAGGGATATGGTGAGAAATAACAAGATAGTAATTTCATAGAAGAGACAGGAACTAACCCTGACAAAAATATTGAGAAAATTGCCAAAAAGAACGCTCTACGATATATTAAAAATAGACAAAGTCTCCAGTAGATAATCCAGGGTATAATAGTATATAACATACAAACACAATGAAGACTAATCACAGCTAAGTTGGAAATCATATCAAAACTAAACAGATGATGGGACTAAGAACAAAAGACCCGATAATAGAAAAAAAGCAAACGATTATTCTGTAATCTTATCCTGGGATAATAACCCAGATGAACATGAAGAACATCAAACGCTGACATTATAAACACTAGAAGGTCGTACATCTTCCCAAAAGAACACCAACTATTGTTAAACCACCATTACTTCTACTCTTGATGAGCGGAGTAAGGTAAGCCAGTTAACCTGACATTCTTTGTTACACTTAGTCACGCAATGCATGGTTAAGAGAAGTATAACCGCTTAGTGGCTTTACACATGCTGAGCAAGACAGGATGTGGCGATACATTGAGGAGATTCTTACCGTAAAATAAGTCGGCAAAATTGACTTAGCGAATAAATCCTGTCTAAACTAGCCTAATAACGATTCAGAAAGTAAAAGCAATATTTAAGAATCATCGTTATCCACTTTTATTTACCAAGGAATTACTAGCAAATAAGACAAACAAAAGAAAATCGCTCGAGAAAGTGATACATAAGCAATCCGACAAGAAATCACAACGTAGCAAGAGATATCTTCCACACAAAAAGCGCACCAATTCCTACGTAAGAAAAGAACTTCTTCCAACGACAACCGAAATGACTCCATTAGAGTATGTAAGAAAAAGGAAAAACACATAAGTTTAACCTTAATTGGGGGGATTGTTAAATCTAAGTAAAGTGATTTAAAAGCACATCGAGCACATATGATAAAAAAAATCCATCATAAGTATATAAAGAGCATAAATAGTAAAGGAAGTCTGTCTAAAACGAAAAGTCGTAAGAAAAACACGTGGTATAGAAAGCTTCTAAAGAACAAAATCTTCAAAAAATAGCAATCTAAAAGATGTTACAAAATTTCAAAGTAAAAATGCAGTCTAAACATTAAGCCGTATTAGATAGTACTGGTATCTGTGACCGAAAGCTTAATATGATAAAGTAATAGTAAAAAGAATGATATGAACAAGGTGAACATAGGAGTTCAGTAAAAAGTCGTAAAGATTGCAACAATGTATTAATAGCGAGATTATAACTAGCTAGTCTCGTAGTAAACCTTACATCAAGAAGATATGCAACTTAAAACAATCAAGTTCAATAAATCAAAATAAGGAAGACAAATGGGAAAACATATAAATCTCGATCGGTTAAAATCGACTATCAATGGAATAGTAATCCATAATTATTAAGGTACTGGAATCTAGCAAAACTATACAATCCATATGTACCTACAAGAATTACAGCCCTAGATAAAATAAAGTAACACTTTGTTAATAGAACCAATATAAATTGATCGCTCAATCAAAATCCTCCGTAACATCCCAATATAAAAACAGACCTAAACAGAGCTATCGGAAAGGCATAATGATGATAAATTGGAAACGTAAGTTATAAAGTTCAACAGTTCAAATAATAAAGATTATCGCCCGTTTCAGATAAAACCTAATTTAAGACAATCATTCAGCAGACCTCTGCCAATCAAGTAGATACCAATAAGCTATTCTACAAACCGGAACAAGAGAAGTAACGCCAAAAAAGCCTACCATGTCAAATCATAAAAACTACCACGACAAAACTACTAACATAACAAGCTTGTAACATCCCACACCACTCTTCACCCACACACTTCGACAAAAGTACCGAAAAAATCGATTCATTGCGAGTACAAATAATGAAAAAACACCCCACACAACAAAGATCAAAACCGCTAACAAAGAGCAAATTGGCTCGTTCCTCTATATTTATTAACTCACACACATCCTATCACAACCAAAATATATAGACTAAAAGGCCTACCATCCTCCTCCTTACTCTCCACCCTACACATCCTAAGAACGTCACTCGATAACGTTCTTTAACCTAACCGCGGACGCTCTCCGTAAAAAGAATATTCAATCTCCTCCAGGAAAATACAACTTCAAAGTAATCATCAACTACCATACTCGGTCTAAATCAACACTAAACTTCTTTTTTTTTTTTTTTTTTTCTTATTTTTTATATGAGCGAACAATCTGATTGGCTAAACAGTACGTTAGACATTCAATTAGATTGATTAATGAAAGGTGAATTGAGTTTAATGTAATTTGGTTGATTAATTTGGGAAATTAGGGTTAAGAGGTTACTAGTGTTCGCGTGCATGAAAATTTATTTATGCACCCTTTTTTGTAATAGAATCTCATGCACTTGCATATTATGTTGTTATGTGAGTTAATATGCATATTATCGCACACACAATATTTGTAGCCTCAAATATCAAGAAAAAACACAAAAAAAAAAAAAAACAAACATAAACAATTACAAAAGCCATGCTAGACCTATGTCACACAATTTGCATTCCGTCCTCATAAGGCCACATGGCCCATACTACCTCATCTAACTATAAACTTCGAGAAGAATCTAAGGATACTCAACGAAACAGACTTTAAAAAATTGCTCAACAACACATGCTACGAGTATTTCATAATAACAATTGAATAATTCGATTCCAGAAATTGTAACTTCAAAATTCAAATCATCTTAATCACCTATATATCCATTCATACAATACTAATTGTTAGCATTGAGCTCATGTTTTGCCGGAAATTGGTATAAGAACGTACAAACAAAATACTTTTGAGTGACATATAAAAATACTTTTTATCCCATGGTTTTATCCTATATAGGAATATGATTTTGAACTCAGGGAATACACCTTTTAAATAAGGGTCATTGTTTATGCAACACTTTTTGGAAACGCGTTTAAGAGCGCACATAGACCGACAAGACGTTCCCATCCAACTGCTTGTTCTCAGACAGCTGGCTAGAGTCTTAACACCCTCAACACAAGCCTTGCAATCTTACAGGCTACTTAAGAAGGATTCCAATAATACACCGCAGCCTCAGAAGTTTCCCGCTTTTAATTACCCCGATTTACCTTAAAGCAATAACATCATCAATGCTCATTTCATCACTAGATAAAAATCCATAGCCCTTCCTAAAGTATTATTACATTTTAATTAATTACACTACCAGCTACGTTACCAAAAACACGTTTTTTAAACAAGCCAACTAATGCTTACTGCTACAGCTTACTGCTAGCTACTGGCTTACGCCACTGTCGCCAAAACATACCAAGGATTTTGATTGTTGCTTTTAGAGTGATTATAGATCACAGTAAGCAATTAAGTGTATAGATCACTCTCCCATGTTAACTATGTAAGTTTAAAATAGTTTTATAAAGAACAAGCAATAAACAGTTTACAAGTTTGCAAATATTTTCAACATATAAATTCTTATTAGAATAAAGCAAAGATTGACAAAGATTATTC
>LBNU01033249.1:0-12633 GCA_014162995.1 Artemisia annua
ATAATCAGGGTAATTTTCATCAGGGAAACAATTTTCAGGGTAATAACAACCAACATCATGGGAATTTTCAAAACAATTGTGCTCAAAATGTTCCTAACAATCAAACTCAAGCCATTGTTCCAACTGGGCCTTCATCTGATGAGTTGTTAAAGCAATTCATGAAGTCCCAAGAAGAAATGAACAAGTTGTTGTTCAGCCAGATCTCTGAACTTAAGAAGTCTTTAAATGATCGACCCTCGGGCTCAGGAACACTTCCGAGCAACACGATCGCTAACCCGAGGGGCGATGTTAAGGCGATCACCACCCGAAGTGGAGTTTCATACAAAGGACCCACGGCTCCTGCTACCTCTTCTTCTCTTCCTCCACAGGTAGCGGAACGTGAACCTGAGGTTACCACGGACACGGTACTTCCTACTAATAACGGAGATACCGATGACATCCACCCTCAAGTTGTCCCGGTCCCGAAACCCTAATCCAAACCTGGAGTTGTTTTTGAACCTCCAGTTGATCCCGTTGAAAAACAAAACCCCAAACCCTCGATTCCTTATCCATCACGTTTACAAGATCAAAAGCTCCGCGAAAAAGCTAGTCACCAACTGGACAAATTTTTTCAAATTTTTAAAGAATTACATTTTGACATAAGCTTCACAGATGCTCTTCTTCTGATGCCCAAGTTTGCATCAACGATCAAAAATCTGTTTCGTTCTTGAAGTTAGTGCTTTCTCCACATATAATTTTGTGTTTATTATATATCAACCAATTAATGATGTTAATTGTTGTTTGCCACATCTAACAATCTGGTATGTTATTGTAATAGCAAATGAAGAAGCTTCTACATAGAGTGCAACTACACAAGGGGAAAAGGAACCAAAAGCTATCTGAATCGATGAAATATGCAATGCATCCAATAATAGAGGCACTGGTTGCTAAAAATCTGTTGAGACATCTTGATATGGATGTCAATATCTCCGTTGCTTGTTGCATCTGTGATGTCTTGAGAATTATGGAAGGAAATGCCGCATACACTAATGAACAAATGAAGGTATGAAACATCTCAATTATCTTTTAATTTAAGTCCCATGTAACCGCATTTTGCTTGTTCGTGCACAGGATTTTTTTGAACTGGTTGTAACTACGTTCGAGAAACTATCTTCTGCAACTGGTGGATGCTATACTAAAGTGTTTAAAGTTCTCAAAACATTGAGCGGTTTATCATTTTCTGTGCTGGAATCTGACCTGCGGTTGAATGGACTAATAATTCGACTATTTAAGCAATTTTTAGCTGTTGCTGAGTAAGAACTCTCTTTCTTTGCTTATAATTTCAATGTCTTGGACATTACGGGAATAAAATGGTATACAAATGGATTTTTAATTCATATAGGGAAAGACTTATATGCTCAACTGATTTTTTTTCCTTAGCTCGAATTCTGATGATGTTGTACTCGAGATGAAGAAAATTTTGACCATTATCATAGAGGAAAGTGAGCCACTCAATCTCAAGCTTGTAGATCCCCTAGTCACAAGTGTGAGAAAGGAGAATCAGGTGATTCATTATGTTTTCATTCATTACTAATTACATGTCCTAAACAATATAAAAATACTGATCCATTGTTCCTCTTTCAGATTACTTCGCCGGTTTGTTGGAAACTGGGGAATGAAGTTCTCGAGAAGTATGCTGCCAAACTTAAACCGCATATCCAAGATAAGGTACAGGATATGGCAATTGCACTTCATGATTATTGTATCAGAAAATGACATTAGGGTGTTTGTTAATTGTCACTCTTGCACATACTAATACTGAAGTTGCTGTATGATAATAGAATGTTATCCCAAGATTATTGCTAAACTTTTTCTTTTTACAGGTGGCGAAAGAAGAATGGGACTCTCTGAGAGATAGTATCCTATCTACAACTGATACAAGAAAGTTGACGAAAAATGCAATTAGAAAAATGAAACTTGGGTGTCCAGATGGAAGCAGAAATAGGGTGCAGCCTGTAAGGCGTAGTAAAGATGCAACTATGCATACGGTGAACCTTCTACACATCCACTCTGAAATATCTTTATGTAACTCAATGTTATACTTTTCTAGGACTTGTATTAGAAGGGGCAAATTCAGCCCAAAGTTACAAAACCGTGTCACCTCGCGCTTTCTTGCTGAAATGCTGGATTTGTTTGGGCGAAACAACATTTCCAAATGGGCTAAACACAAAAGAAGTGATAGTGTGGGTCAAAATGGGTCGAGTTAGGTTGTGCTTGTTACATATAAGCAACCTAAAAAGTGCATCTTAGATAAAAGTTTTTTAATGAGGTTCAAGTATATATTAAAGATACTAACGCGTCAACCCAACCAGTTTGTCCCAACCATTCTAAAAGTTTTATATTGTTGATTCTACAATTAATATATTCTAAATACTTTTTTTTTTTNGTTGGTTGAAAATGTGCCTCTGTCAGATTTGGTTGCTCAAGAACAGTTTGCGAAGGCTAAGCAATATTTTGGAATCTAGAGCTGAACACACTCATGGGTAAAGCAACCAGTTATATAGGCTAACAAAATCATGTTATGATATGTAAATAATAGAAGATCGCTATATTATCACAGTTATTTCAGAAAGACCTTATACTGTTAATGGGGTGAATCCTCTTATCTAGAAGAGTTATGGTGGTCAAAGATTTTAAGATGGCGAGTTTGTACTATTGTTAAGATGTGGCGAAACGAGTGGGGGTTGGTTTGGTCTGGTCAAATGGTTGTGGTCAAAACTCAAAAGGGTATAATTACAGTGCAGATAAAAATGGTCAGACGGCAAAACATAATATGTTATTTAATAGCCGTTTTGAATGAAGGTTTGGTCTACTAACGGGTCGAATGGCTCTGCACTCTATTTAGTTTGATATTTGTTTAGTTTACGAGCCACATTGAACTGAATAGTTTTGCGGTTGAGTTGATAGAGATAATACAAGCTTGTATAAACCCTGTGAGTCAAATGAACACTACAAATTCTTCAGAACATTTTGCATGAAGGTTTATGTGCTTCTTGGTTGTGCAGCAAAAGACAGTTTCAGGAACTAGTGTAATCACTTTTGTAAGAATCTTCGAATACAAAGAACCAACCACCTTTTTATCGAAGATTCTTACAAAGTGACCAATATCACGAAGAAGTGGCGAGAACCATGCAAGTATTGGTCATATGAAATGACCAATATCACCAATACTTACATGGTTTCACATGTTGATACCATTGAACTATACTAATCCAACCTACTGGTCCCAAAAATTGCTGAACTGCCCTTGGTCCTCCAAGGCATTTTTCTATGTGAGTTATTGGTTCAGCGCTCTCACCACAGAGATGAAATAAATCATGAAACTAAGCAATATCTTTAATAACCTTGTTATCTCGAAGTAAAAACAGTCAACTAATTTGTATATGCCAACAATGGGGGAGACAACCTAAGCCTGATAGAAGTATTATCATTATAAATATTTACATTTATCAGGATGTGCATAAGCCCAACCTTTTTTGCCCATCCGGTTTGGGTTCGGGTTATTTTAAGCCCAGTGTCTCAAATATGTATTTGGTACCCGACCCGTACTATTCTCATTAACTCACACTTTCTCCCTTTCTTCCGGCTCCGAATGGGCTATAAACCCACCGCCGATTAACCGGCGTCCGATCCGATTTAAATGGGTTATTTTTAGCTACAGTTGCCTGTGAGGGGATGTACAGTAAAATGTACAGGAACTTGAATATTTTAATCGATTGGTGGTTGTGTGATTGCCAGATGTTACTATGTACAGTTTCCCCCTTTGTTCTAGCCACATATTTTTTTGGGTTGCTTTATATAGTTTTAGATTTGGTAGGTCAATTATTGTTGAATCAAAAGAGGTGAACCAGCTTTGTTGTGTGAAGAAGCTGCGATTAACAATGATCTTAGGTCTGAAATGTTTGTTGCTTATTTTTGGGTTTTTTTTGTTTTGTTTCTGCTAATTGTCTCACCTTCATTGGGCCCTTTGATTCATGCAATTATGATTATTATTAATGTTTCTGTGTATGCGACTAGGTTAGGGTTATTTTTTATCTTCATCTGTTGTGTGTAACGAAATAGAGATTGTTTCTAGCTCTGGATTTTTTCTCCTGTTGTTGTTTTGATACTGTTTTCTCTTTTTCGCCAACCTAAATTAGGGTTCCTGATTTAGGGTAGATGATTTGGCTACTTATGTTTTCATTTGTTATATGTTGGGTATTTTGGCAGCTAGAAGATGGTTATAGTTTTGGGTTTTAGTTGTTTTAATTATTTGCCTTATTCATCTTTACATGCTGCGATTAATTAGGGATGATGCTTCCATGTTCACCTGTTAGCTGATTACTTTTTAATATGTATATGATACTTACATGAAACAATAGTTAGGGTTGCTATGAATGACGAAAATTATTTTAAAGTGAACAGCAAAAATTCATGTCTTTTGGTTTGTTTTGTTTGTAGTTGCTGATGAAAAAGTGCCGATGCTATTGTGCCATTTGTCTCTGTGTTAGTTGCAGTAGTGCATTGTTAATCAGTTTTCGGGAAATGAGAAGCTTGCTTCATTAATGGTAGCTTCGTTGATGCTTTTGAACCAAGTATCATTGGTGGTACATGTTCCTAGGTTTGAACAGACCAGGAACTTTGATTGGTTCTATGCTACTGAAATTGTTCTATGTGTCAGGACAACCATATATTGTTGGGGCGTTTATACTAACGTAGCCACGGCAGTTATCCGGCATTGAAATTCAACAATTAATGTGTTTTGATCGATTTAGGTCCTGGGTGGTTGCACTAACGCAGCCACAACAATTCTGTTTGGTTGTAGGTTATGTTACTGAAATTGTTCAAGGTATGAGAGCGGTCGTATCTTGGCGGGGCGTTTACAGTAACGCAGCCATGGCGGTTGTCCCACCTTTGTACAATCAATTATTCATGGATTATATAAGTAACATTATTTTTAAGTAAGTTTAAATGGCTGTGATGATTGTTGTAATTTTGGCGAGATGTTCCGACCCTAGCTTGGTGAGGCAATGACCGGATGACATAGTATTTATTCCTGCTATGCAACCGGATTTCTTTGCGGCCGTTAGGGAATTCGGATACTTCTATGACGTAACCAACATATACAAATCTGAGCCTGATTTTTTGAGAAACCTAAACAAGATCCGAATACCTTGGGTAATTCTTTGATTTCAAGAAGTGTGAAGAAAGAATTTTTCAACCACAATCCTGAAATTGCAAGTGAGTTTTGTTTGTTTATTTTTCCAGCTTGGTGAATTCATTTTGAGAAAACAATTTTGGATTATGATTGTGGCTACAATTCATATTTTTCATAATATTGAAAAGAAAAAAAACTGGATCACTCATCTAACATATCCATGGTTATTTTGTTTTTCCTACAATGATGTATATAGCTGATAATTTTTTCTGTTTAAGCTCTAATTAGGAGTTGGTTATAATTTCAAGGTTTTGTTGGAATTAGGGGTTGGTTTTGCTGGAATTATGGGTTGGTTAGAATACATACTTTTTTGCGATTGCTTTGCTATGTGCATCTGATCTGGTATGCATTCAATGCGCTTTTACAATGCAATTTGCTTTTGATGTTGCCTTGCTATGTGCATCTGATTTGGTATACTTGTTTGGATTGAAAATGAAATGCATGAATCAATACGAAGTCCTCAGCCCGTATGAAGTCCTTCGGTTTCGGAGATTAGAGCAGGATTTTGAAATGAGTGATTAAGAAATGCCATTTGTTTTATTATATCTAAACATCATTTATGAAAAGTAATACGAGGCCTCTGTTTAATCTGTGAATAATAAATGTTAGACATGCTGATGTAAGACATGTTTATTAGGCGGCGTTTGGAATTTCTTATTTACATGCTTTGTGAGTTATTTGAATTTGGAAAAATTGATACTCTCACTTTTTGTGTATCTTATTAAGTTGAGCTTATGCTTGATTTAAGTTCATAAGCTTACGAGCTTATATGATTTACGAGCTAACGGATGGTGCTTACTGATTTAAAATGATGAAATGGGTTAGTGAAATAATGAAGGTTGGTGAGATTGGTAAAGAGATTAAACTAATGGCAAAAGTCTGATAAACGGTGACCTTGACTACTCCACATGATCTTGCATAAGTTGAGTAGATAATTCTATCTATTGGTATTTAACCTGGTAACCATGAGATCATCTTATGATTACGTATCATCCTCTTCACTTGAAGTAAGAGTTGTCCCAATGGATGGCACTAGAACTTCTTTGTGATAAACCTTCAGATGAGAAGTCGGATCTGCACAGCTTTGGGGTAATTTTGTAGAAACTTGCTACTTTGCAGCAGCCATGGGGTAATCTAAGTCCTGCGCACACAGGTTTGTCCCACTGACTCTGACTTCTATTGCTAGCAACACGAAACCTACTAAAATTTTATCCTTAAATCAAGCTTTTAACATACACTATTTCACAATCAAATTTCATGCTATACATTGAAACTAAAGCATGAAAACAAGTAAATTTTTTACCTTAAAGCAGACTAACAAAATCCAAATACTATATTTTGGATGTTTTGTTCAATTCGTGATTTCGTTGATCGTTAATGTCTATATAATTGAAACTATTGTTTTATAGGTTTACCGCAAAATTTCAGTAAGCAAAACATCTTTTAAAATCAATTTTTCGATAAATATTTTTGTAGTATGCCACAGACGAATAAAAAAACTTAACATGATGATGATACTTCAGTTTTGAATAGTGGTACCTTTCACCTAAAAAGCGTAACTTTAGTGAACAAATAAAATAGGGGTTGTTTGGGCAGATGTTGTTTCAGGGGTTGTTCGGAAAGAAAAGTCTTTGGGCCTGTGCGGACGTTATTTATTTCAGTCACCCGGTTAGAACCCTTACAGTAACAACCAAACACCCCCTTTCAGTAACTATCCAAACAACACATGTTAGCAGCCAAACACCCTCTTCTAACATCCATCCAAAACTGCAAATACATTTTTGAGTAAGTACAATGTTGATCGTTAGAATAGCAAGATATTTTACTAAAAAAACTCGACTACAGTTGGATGTAGTTTAGGTGCGTTATCCTGAATTGTAAACGAAATGCAACGTTTATTGCACCTGATTTTTTTGTTTATGTGAAGAGAATCCATGTGTCTATAACAATTGTTACCTAAACTGGAGGAATAGGTGACGGTGCTGGTGGCAAAACATGTTCAACTTGAGCTAGGTAAATTTTTGTTTTTTCTGTTGGTTTTGTTTTTTTTTTTGTTTTTTTTGTTTTGTTTTTTTTTATTTTTATTTTAATGTACATTTAGATCTCTTGGATTAAGGTTGTACGGAATAAGGTTGGAAGTTTCATAATTTTTGTCAGATGAATCGGTTAAAGTTGTAATTTTTGTTAAGTTTTAGTATTTTAGTTAGTGATTGAGGTTGCCAAAACTGAAATTTATGGGAATTTAACATCACATTGTATTGTAGGCGTTTTCTTAAGCAAATTTAGATATGTTTTTGTGATTAATCTTATGAATAAGGTTTGTTGAGTAGTTGATATATCAGTCTCTTGGATAACCTGCTTTGGATATATCTAATGTGACTTTGCAAATCTTTGTAGTATAAGTTGTTCGGGTAGTCAAATAGTTTCAGATTTCTAACTTATGTAGTGAATCATTGATAAGAAAAATCTAATACCATTCCCATCTATAATACAGGTAACACTAACACAGCTTCAAGAAGATTGCTCGATTGGGAAACCAAGAAAGGATTGCTCATATTCATTTCGGAAATCATGGGAACATCAAATCCTCCAGTGTCCTTCTCAACCAAGACAATGATGACTGAGTAACTGATTTTGGGTTAACTCCACTTATGGGCATTCCTACGCTCCCTCCTAGAACATCAGGTTATCAGGCATTAGAGGTAATTGATACCAAAAAAGGTTGTCAGGATAATGTAGAAAAACAAATTGTGTATTAAATATCTCTTAACTGAAATTGGTATTTACATTTAAATATGATTATTGGAACTTCATTTATCAATAAACATTCTTAAACTGAAAGTGGTTCCTTGGACTTATAATTTGTGTTAGTCATTTGTGTTAGCAAACATTTTTTCTGCAGACAAACGGTAGAAAACGTACCAAATAAATTTGTCGATTTCCATCTTGAATTAAAAATGCTTAAGGCAAATAACTATGGTGTCGTGTCCTGATTTGTGTTATGCGTACTTACAATTTTTGTTAAGGTGAAATCGTAACAGTTGGTGAGTTTGAAGAAGTACTAAAAACGATGAAAATGACAGTTTGTTCAGCTAACAGTGTATAGCGTATATGTTCCTTTACAGAGAGGAAAAAATCAGCTTGATTTTTTATGTTGATAAACCGAGTAATGAACAACTGATCTAAAAAGATTAGTTTAATACGACCATTTTTAAAATATATTATATAGTTGGTCACTACGTTAAACTGAAATTTACCATCTTGCCATAGGTCACAATGAAGGCTCTTGGGGAGATATTTGAGGCTGCATCAGATATCATGGGTTGGCGGGTATCATGGGTTGGCTTGATGCTAAAAATGCACAGTCGACAAGGCAGCCGCCAGCACAGGCTACACAGTCGATAAATCAGCTAGCGGTAAAGACAATACAGTTGAGAAGGTGGCTGCTACTAAGGACTACTCTGTGGAGAAAGCTAACGAAGGGAAATATGTGATTGCGGGGACCATTGTACACTTAAAAAGTGCGTTTGCCGGTACCGCGCGAAAAGTTATGGCTTTGCTTACCAGGAAGAAGGAAGTAGCTAAAGAAAGGTTGTCCGAAACCAGAAAAGCCATAAAGGTTAGTCGAATGTGATCACATAACCTTTTTTTCTTTTGTTTTGGTATAGCATACGTATACTAGGTAGTTCGTTAATAATGTATATATGTATAAGGCCTTCTTAATAAATATGAATGTTAATGTGGTTAAATGAGGCTGTCGCCATATTAAGTATTTTAGTAGTTGAAAGGTATGCGTACAATGTTGGAATGTTATTTGGTGGACTCGACAAACGTGAAATCGCCCACAGCTTAGCAAAGCATGTTATTACAGTTGCAGCCATGGTGGGCGAATCCTCTTTTGTCGATTGTCTGTTTGCCCAAAAATTATTTGACCATAAGTAAAACCTTATTATTAAAAAAGGAATGACCTTTTTCTCACGTACAACAGGTAGCAGGTTGTGGACTGGCCTCTGATGAGTGTGTAAATACTCATCATTTTTGTCTTATATGAACTGCCAAAACATCCAAAAACACCCAAATATGCATCAAAATACTAAAAATATCCCAGGGTTGTGTTTTATATGTTTTAGATGCAAAATGTTTTAAAACAAATGAAAAACGAACAAAGTTTGCACAATTGGCAGTTTCAGTCCCTCAACTTTCAAAACTTGTCAAATCTAGTCCCTGAGCATTAATTTTGAAAGAAAAGTCAACCAAAGTCCTTAGAAAATCACAAGTTGTCATAATTAGTCCTTTGATGAAAAGTTTCAAAATTTTACAAGTTTAGTCCCTGAACTTTGCAAAAGTGTCAAAAATAGCCCCTGGGATTAAAATCTTTTGGAAAATAACATTTATGGTCCTTGTATTGTGAAACTTTGGCAAAAATAATCATTGGGTGAAAAGTTTGGTGAAATTACAAGTTTGGTCCCTCAAGTTTCAAAGTTGGCAGAAATGGTCCCTGGAAATTCAAAAAAGTGAAAAAGTCAACATTAATCCATGTACTATTCATCATTGGCAAGAAGGGCCCCTGTGAGAACTTTGGGAAAGTCACAAGATCAGTCCCTCTAATTTTCAGAATTTACATCAATGGTCCTTGTGATAAATTACAAACCAAACGGCCCTTATTATTACTCAAACCCAACAAAACCCAAAATCCAAATCCAATCCAGTCCAAGCCCCTTTAATAAAACCCATTACCCCCCTTGGCCCTTTCTTTTGCTGGCCCAACTTCCATAAGCCCAAACTCCCTTTTGTTATAATAATTCCAACCCAAAAACACCTCCCCGTTCCCACCTTCACCACCTCCATCTCCCCAACTTGCAGACATGGTCCACATCCACCACCACCATCACATCCCACCGCCCAAACCACTACACCCCTCCCTTCACCTCAGCATTAAATGCTGCCACCCCCCAGTTGCTATAACAGTCTAATTTGGACTTATCCATTTTTGGCGCCAAATCCTTTTGAACGGCCAAGATCAATTCTCCTCATCCAATGGCTCAATATGTGTTGGGAAATGCTCAGAAGGACCCCACAAGACTCTAGAAGCCCTTATAAAAGAAGAAGGAAGCAAGGAAGGCAATGTGTAGTTTTTTAGCATAACTTTCAAAATCGTTTTTATGTAATCTCTGTTTCTAGTATAAAATTTGGTCAAACAAATGTTGTAATCTCTTTCATTAATGTAATTTGAAGTTTAAGTAATATAAATTTCAAGGTTTCTATCCATTATCAGTTTATTTAAGTTTAAATTCCACAAATTTCATTTAGTTTGCTTAGTGTTAAATACTTGTTGCTTTGGACTTTTTAGGAACATATAAGCTCCCAGAAAGCTTCTAAAGGCTTTTAGTTACTTTAAAATTCAGTATAGACTCAAAAATCAAAAATACAAAAAAAATACAAAAAATCAGTGAAAAAATAAAAAAATTGCAGGTTGAAGATTGTAGATTGCTGGAGCATGGTGTATTTTGGATGGCCATGGGTTTAGTGGCTTGTGGAAGCCTATAGGATTGGTACTTGGTCCTTGTTACTTGGTTCTCAGCTTGGATGCACTTTGTAAGCCTAAAACTCTTTTTTGCTTTTCACTGTAGATCTGTTTCTTATTGCTTATACGTATGTTTCTGTGCTTATTTAGAGTTCCCATGTGAGATTGTTGTTTAAAATTACCTGTTAGTTTGCTAGAATCCATTGTTGCTTTGATTGTCACCTCAACTGCCATTCTTAGCATTTTAGTAATCTTAGGTTTTTCTTTGCTAAGATTGTTGTTCATAAGTCAATTTCAGCTTAGTATATCATAATTTATGCTTATGTCTCAGTCTCATGGTCTCATTATCTCATTAGCTTCATAAATCAAAAAACAGTCAAGATTTAAGGGGCGTTTGGATTTATAGATTTAGCTGAGTTATTGTGTTTTGCTGTGTTAAAAAGTTGTCTAAACATCTTCCTTAGGATCAATACAGTATAATAGAGGCAATAAATCAGTAGTCTATTAGTTAAAAAGTCAAAGTTGCTTTAAAATCTTCTTAACTGTTAATTTAATATTTATAATAATTAATATTAGTTAAATTAGTTTTAATTGAAAAACCAAAAATAAAATCCTCTACTGTTTAATTTTAATAACTAGTACTTTTTTATATTTTTCCTAGGTTTTATAATTTATTTAGTATTTTTATAAAATATTTTTATAATTATTACTATTCATTTTCTATTATTCTAATTTAAATTAGTTTAAATAGTTTTTAATTAGTAATTAATTAAATAATTAATAAAATAGTGTAATAATAGTTTTTATAAACTTTTTATAATTTTTTAGGGTTCCTATATTAGTTAGTTAGTTTTATAAAATATTTCCTAATTTCTAAGTCATTTGTAGTATATTTCGTAATTTAAATTAGTTAAATTAGTTTAATTAATATTATTAGTATTAAATCCACAAAAAGACAAAAATACATATTTTCAATTTTTATATTTCTTTTAAGTCATTTTAGAAATTTAGAAATTAATTTTGCAATTTTATAATTTAAATTTGTAGTATAACTCTTTTTAGATTACTTTAAATAGAATTTTAATTAAGTTTTAAATAGTTTTATTAAATAATTAGTATTTAAATAATAAAATAATCAAAAAAATAATTTTCTTTTTAATTTAATTTTTTTTAATTTCAAGTTTGTAAAAGTTTCAATTTCACCCCCTGTAGTTTGTTTTTGCGTATTTCCATTTTTCTAGCACGCATTTACGTTTTTAAGATTATTTGTAATTTTGTGTTTGTTAATATTGTTTTATTATCATTCCAAGCAATCATTAGTGTAAAATCAAATCAAAATCATTATTTGGTTACTTTCCTCAAATCACTCATTCCAGAATGTTTTCCCAAAACACAATTTCAATCTCGCTGGGATATAACGACCCGGGGATACACTGTGCTTACACCAGATCATAAATTGATCACTTTCTCTCTCATAGCTTGACTTAGTTGACCAGGAACCTTTGGTAGACTTAGTTGACTATTTTGGAGAAGTCAAATTTTGGCGCCGCTGCTGGGGAGGTTGTTGCGTGTTTTAAAAAAACGTTTAGGTTTAGTGATTTTCAAAACCCTCCTTGTACAAATCACATCACTTTGTAAAAATTTTTTGTAAAAATCTTAAATCATATCAGAAAAAAGTCATTAACACTTTTCCTAAAGTGTTAACAACACCAAAAAAATCATAAACAACAAAACAAATCGTGAAGTTAAATTACTTCGATTCTTTAAGATTACAACCTATACAGGTGGAATACAGAGGTTCTGACATTAAATTGCGAACCGAAGAGAGACCCATTCTATCTCTCCCGCCACCCTGCGAGTAGTCTTAAAGAAA
>LBNU01033250.1:0-10994 GCA_014162995.1 Artemisia annua
CACTCAACCTTTGTGTTGACTTTTTAAGTATGTATTTTCAGGTAATGATGTTTAGCTTGGCATGGTGATATAATGGGCGCGGAGGAGTGGCATTGGCTGGAGTGGTATTCTGTCACGGCAGCTTAACTACTTTACTACCTTATTTTTACATGTCATTCGTCAAACCTTTTGTGTCTTTTACATTTCCGCTGCTATACTTGTTTATTTTTCCGCTGCAAACTCTATTTACATTTCCGCTGCAACTTTTATATAAAGAGTACTTGTACTCTAAATGGTTTATAAATCGAATGATATATTTTGGTCACATTTTAAACGTCCCGAGTTGTGGTCGTTTACTATAAATGTGCCTGGTTTCTATTTTCGTAATACCCCCAGCACTGTAGCTGCCATATTTGAGTTGGGGGTGTTACACTATTGTTTGCAATTCTTCGCAATACATAAAAAAGACAAATTTATCGGTCACATTTCACAAGCTATAACTTAAAAAGATTTAATTTTTCAACAAAAACGCTTAACAAAGACTGAATTACTTCTTACGATCGTAAAATATTGAATCAACTAACAAATAAAAATGTTCATTGAGAAAAAATCGCAAGCTGTCTTCACTACATAAAATTGATAAAGAACACGAAATTATTGATAAAATAGTAAAAAATAATAATAATAATCTATACTACATATAAAGAATGAATGACTCTCTCTCCAAAATTTTAAGACTTACAAGAAAGTAAGCATGGTTTACAACACTTTAAAGCACCCAATTTTCAGAATTACAACAAAATAAGCCTATTGTACAACAAAATAAAGCATGATGTCATTTTAAGACCAAAATTCTATCAAACAACATTAATGCTATTAAAACCACCCCTTCACCAAAAATTACAACCATTTAAGCACAATGTACAATAGCTGCAACCAATTTTCAGATTTACAACAAAATAAGCATAATGTACAACAGAATAAACATGATGTAATTTTCAGACTTATTTTCCGACTTACAACATTAATGCTATTAAAGTGGTCAATGTTATTAATAACTATAATGACTACTACTTACAAGAAATGAAACATAGTGTACAACACTTTAATGCACATAATTTTCAGACGTACAAGACAAGAAACATAGTGTACAACAAAACACCACATTAATGCTATTTAATGTAGTCAATTATTTAATTGGTCAATGAATACAATTAATACAGTTATTAAAACACCCCTTACATAAGAAATACAAATCATCAAGCATATTGTACAACCAAATTAAACACAATTCATGCATTAAATTTCACTACTACAAATAATAAAGCACATTATACAAATATTCAAGCCCGAACTGGCAACGGGCCAAATGGGCTTGAGCCCGAACGGGCACGGACCAAACGGGCTCGAGCCCGAACAGGCACGGGCCAACGGGTTCGAGCCCGAACGGGCAAGGGCTATACGAAATTCTTGATATCCGTAAATTTATTGTCAAAAAAGAACATAATAAACTAAAATACATTATTAATCGAAAAATTTTATTTCAGGGTACCCGCCGCTGCAACGCGCGGGTACCCTGCGAGTAATAATAAATAAATAAATAAGTAAACAACTGAATGAAAAATGAAGGTTAAAAAGAAAAATTGTGATGGAAGTAAGTGGCGTTTTAAAAGAAATGACAGTGTGAAAAACATGTTCAAAAATGAATGATGGAGGATGAAGTAAGCTGGGAAGAATAAGTGGATTCGTAATGAGGGGGTTCGCGAAGGGTTCACAATAGGTATAAATTCATAATGGGTGTCGAATGAAGGGTTCGCAATAGGAAGAAAAAAGGTTCGAGTGAGGAAGGAGTGAGTTCTTTGAAGAAAGGAGTGAGTTACTGGCAAGAAGGAGAGACTTGACCGGAAGAGAGCAAAAGTCAATTTATGTATATGCTACTATAAATACTATATAAAAGTATATTATGAATTATTGTGATTTTTTACAGGGTTTTATGAAAAAATCTAAAAAAAAACCCTCCTAAAAGTCATATCAAAATGGATCAAATTATTCAATATTTGGCATAATTTGTTTACATTTATTTATTTATTATTTATTTTTTGAAGTGTACATGTATATCAGATTAAAAGAGAGAATATATTATAAGTATGTGAGACAAAAGTTAGACACAAAAGTACAACCATCTAAGTAACATCCTCACAATTTTTTAGGCAAAAAAGGGTATTTGCATCTAAAAATGAGGGCGTTTTTGTCATTCATATTTTAAAATCCTATATTTTGTAATATGCGACAAAATTGAGTAATATGGAAAATCTTTTATATAATAAAAGAATTACATCATTTCGGAGTATTTTTACAAAACCCTTCTCATTGAAAAAAAATTTAGACCAATAGGAGAGCTCGATTTTGCCACGTAAGCGAAATCGAACAATATGATTGGTCAATAGAAAGTCAAAATTAAATTGATTTTGGTCAAACTTAATAAATTTGATGGAGAAATTTGGTTGAGAAAAAAAAAAAAGCATAAAAATATAGGTGTCAAATTTATGAAAACAAAAACTTAAAAAAAGAGGAAGTAATTAATAAAACTTTGGTGGTTGAATTTTAAATAAAATATATGGAGCTAAGTGTAAAATTACAAGTTTCCATGTCTTTTAATAACTTTAGAAAAAACACAAATAACCCCTTACACTTTATACCGCTTATACTTTATAATATGAACTTTGTTAAAAATTACATGAGTATTAGTATTAGTTTCAGACTTTCATATATTTAAATTACAAAATTTTGTAAATATGCGAATTAGTTTTAATATTGTTAATTGTAGACTTTCATCCGTTAGAATATTTTTTTAAATAACAACTCATGTTATTCTATTAAAAAGGTTAATTTATGCGTGTTGAATATTAAATACGGCTAAATTATTAATAACGGGAATATAAATATCAAATGGTAAGCACGAGTTACTGTGATATGAAAATAAATATACGCGATTCTACTTATAACAATGACTCATGAAATTGTTATTTAAAATTTGTATATGAAAATCCATAAAAACATTTTAAAAACTTTACGGAACATATTTAACTTCATTAACGCTTATTATGTCCTACTAAACTCGCATATTTTGTACAAAATTATATCAATAGTTAAAGTTAAACAATAATATCAACATCAACCTCAGCATGTCTGTCAGTTAAAAACGTTATACAAAGCTAATTATTACGAAAAAAACAAACAAACACATGGGTTAGATAGTCATTGTTTAATGTAGAATGTGTTTTCCTTAAATTTAAGAAAAAATGCACGCATCACAATCCTTAGTTGATAACAATCACCTCCTAAATCAAAAAAAGAAATGCTACATAGATGATAGCCTAACTTTATTCATTGACGTGATGTTTCATCAAAAAAAATAATAATAAATAAAAAATAAAATAAAATATAATAGTTGGCCGTTGTAAAGGAATTAAAGTATGTACATGAGAATTATTAAGCAAGAATATATGGTTTTTAATAAGGTTATTACGTTACTATACTGCGATAATGTTATTGAGTTGGTAGTCACGGATGTGAGATACAACCATTCTTCTATACTTATGATTTATGTGTTAACCTCTTTGTGATTCATTTCTTAATCGATAATAATACATAATCAAAACGAAATTTTAAAAACCCTGTGCGTGCACAGGTATTATAACTAGTAATTGGCATATTGGATCATAAAAATGCAAATTTCTCAAATAAGCTTCAATTCTATGTTATCCCCGTTCCGGGTGGGGAACCCGAATCTCACCAACAAGGAAGGACGGTAGCAATAGTAAAAAAATATTAACCCACTTTGCTCTAAAATTGTACTAATTCACTTTGAATAAAATTGACAAAAAGTAAATGGAGGTGATTATGCTCTTAGATGCACTACCAAATATATTCACATGCATGTCCAAATCTGATAGACGTATTCATAGGTTTTAATTTGATTATGATTTTTTAAGATGGGCAAATTGCACAAAAGTGTATCCACTTGTGCTCAATTTTAATTTAAGGTACTCTACTTTTTTTTCTTCAATTTAGTATACTCAACTTATTTTTGATTACAATGTAAGACATATAATGGGTTTCCCAGTNGTTTTCATACGTTTTCGCCCGTTTTTTTACCTTTTCATGTGTTTTTTTACTTCTTCGTCTTTTTTACGTCTTCGTCCATTTTTTACGTCTTTGTCTTTTTAAGTTTTCGTCAATTTTTTACGTTTTCATCTGTTTTTATGTTTTCATCTGCTTTTTACGTTTTTGTCTGTTTTCTTACGTTTTTGCTAGTTTTCATACGTTTTCGCCTGCTTTTTTATGTTTTCATTTGTTTTTTACGTTTTCGTTTGTTTTTTTACGTTTTCTTACATTTTTGTCTCTTTTTTTTATGTTTTCATCCATTTTTTACGTTTTCGTTTAAAAAACGGAAAAAAAATTAAACATGTATTGTATGAAAACGTATAAAAACGTATAAAAATGGTTGAAAACGTAAAAAAATGGTTGAAAACGTAAAAAAAGTGGATGAAAACTGAAGAAAATAGGTGAAAACTGATGAAAACGTATAAAAATAGCCAAAACGTATGAAAACGTATAAAAACGGACGAAAACATATGTCTTGCGTAAGTAAAATGAAATAGGGATTACGAGTGTTATTTGGGATAAACCATAGGGACGAAACATGTAATTTTTTCATTAGAAATAACTGGTAAACCTGTTATATGTCTTACATTGCAATCAAAAATAAATTGAGTACACTAAATTGTAGAAAAAACGGTAGAGTACCTTCAATTGAAATTGAGTATAAGTTGGATACACTTTTGTTAAATTTGCCCTTTTAAGATAAACACCTAAATATCAACATTTATAGCTAGCATAATACCCGATCTTTAATTTCACACCATCTTATTCTTTTTCCTTTAAAGATTATGGTGTTACTATAATCTTTAAAGATTATGGTATATTACTATAATAAGCTTCAAATCCAATAAATATGATTTACTACACAACATTAAAACGTGAAAATTATATTATGGGACAAACTTTCACATTATTATCCTCTTTCTCACCCCCAAACCCTGCTCCATATATATAAGTAGAGACTGACACATTCATTCGAAACCATTCTCTTGCAGAAATAGTTTCTAGCAGGTGAAAGTTCTTCAATTCTAAAGAGAAGAGTGTGTGTGTGTGTGTGTTTGCCCTTGTACACATAAGAAAGAATGGAGAAGTTGCCAGAAACGCTATATGTTGATCCAACGGGTGCATCATCACCTACCGCCCAAAAAGATTCTGCATCCGTCGAGCGTGCCAAGGTTGAGTACTATATACGCTTGCTTCATCAACCTTTGCTTAGAGAAGAAGCTCTTGCCTTGCTAAACAAGGTACTTAAACCAGTTGATTACAAGTTAACATATATTAATAATTCTAGTTATTACATATTGCTTAACAAATTTGTTGGTGTTGTCCCTAGTATATAGATGTCGATCAATATAACTTTTTTTTTTCTTTTTTTTTTCCTCGTCTCGTTCGTATGTGATTGTAGAGTTAAATGTTTTGCACATCGGTCTCTTGTGTGTTTGAGTTCATTGGCGAGCATGCATAGCATACTTTGCTAATTTTCTCAATAAGAATGTCTCAAACATTTCTCCAAAGTTTTTGTTTTGCTTTAGCATATTTCTTTTGAATTCATCTACTTTTCTTAATTAAATTCTAGTTAATTTGTACAAATGTTTTGTTCCTTTGTATTCATGTGTATTTGTTTTGTTTTGTTTTTTTTTGAATATATGTATAGTTGTTTGTTTGCTTCTAAATAGTTTGGGTTAAACCTTCTTAAAAGTCCAGTCAATTGATTATATATTATCATTTTTAATTATCAACTAAGCATTCAATTATTTCAATGTTTTACCATGTCCAAATAAATCCGGTAACAAATTTATAAGGTTTAATTAATGCATATGAAATTATCTAGCAAACACAAAATCTGCTTGAATAGGTAATGCAATCATCAAAATAGCTAAAGCATTCAATTTCAAGATTCCTTTGTTTTGGTGAAGTTATTAACTCGCAAGCTAACAATTAAGTTGTTTATCCACGAGACGACTATTATTTATTCTTGAATTATTTTCTTGATCTAGGAACGAAAAAGTGATGACATGGCCGTGCTAGTATGGAATTCGAAGAATGTACCTTTTATTTTGCTACAGGTATGCAAAAGCTCACTAGCTCTTTTATAATAAATACAATAATGTACATAGTGGCGCAAAATGTAAACAACTGATTTTGGTCAAAATTTCATCAGATTAATTTTTATTGGAAAAAACAAAAATATGCATGATTTTGTGAGTTCTTATTTTACTTTTATGCTTACATGCAAAATAATAATGTTATATTCTAATTAGTTAACTAGTTTTAGTACTCGTGCTAGCACGAGATATAGTCAGATAATATAACGGGTAATAATATTTCAATAAATGAACTCCGGATAGATAATATAACGGATAATAATATTTCAATAACTTTATTATGAAGTTAAATATTGTGACATTCATAAATCCATGGTTTTGTAAAGTGTAAGATTTTTCTATAAAATTACATTATATCTTTTATGCTTATATAGTTATAATAATTGTGCACGCGTGAGTTTAATATTAATTTTTCATTATGCATAATATTGATTAGTATTTCATATAAAATTTTATTGCACAAATGATTTGACTTTGTTTAATTGGCATGACGTTTAGGCTGTGTTTAGTAGCACATAATAATGACCATTGAAAAAATATGTATCATTGTTATATGTACAATCTCGTGAATTTATTTCCATCTTACAGTAACCCGTGAGGTCGTGCCTTCATTTTGATATTTATATTCCTGTTAATAATAATATTATCAGTATTTAACTTTTAAACCCGGGATAAACTTATTAAGAGATATAACATGAGTCGTTATTGAATGTGAATAGTTAGAAAATAATATTTTTTCCGGATATCCTTACTTAATCTCATAAAGAGAGATAAAGTAAGTCGTTCATATATGTCTAATTTCGTGTATTCATTTACATTTCATAGTAACTTGTGCTTTTCTTTTTATATTTATAATTTCGTGCAAATACATTATTTTAACATATACTGATAATAATATACTTATAAATAAAAACAACATATTGCTATAATTTTTTTATATAAAATATAAAGTATAGAGTATATCGTTAAATTTATAAAATTATTCAAAAAAACATGAAAACTTATAAATATAGTCCATATAACTTATATAAAATTTAACAACTAAAGTTTTGTTAATTGTCCTCTCCCTTTTTAAGTTTTTTTTACAAAATTGACACGTGTTTTTTTAGCACAATTTAATTTAGACGAAAATTAAATAGTTTGGCCAAATTGAACTTTAATTTGGACTTTTATTGATCAATAAAAAAGCTTAATTTTGTCACGTAGTCTGAATAATGCACACTCATTCGTTGCATTGCAATTCTCAACTTTCTTGTGAAGTTCTCTTATTATATACTCCCCCGTCCCAAAATATAAGTTTATTTTGACTTTTTGAAATCTTTTTTCTCCAACTTTGACTTTAAATTTTTTTGTTTATATTATATAATACTTGATGGAAATTATACCAATAAAAATATATTTAAAACCGAATTTATTTATAATACAAATAATTATATTTAAGGTCAAAGATTGAGGAAAAAGACTTCGAAAAGTTAAAATGAACTTATATTTTATAAATGATGGAGTAAGAGATAAACTGATAAAATGTACAAATTTAGGGGTGTAATCGAGCACGAGTCGAGCGATAGTGATCATGCTGAGCTCAGCTGCGTTTAAAACGACGTCGAGCGAGTATTTTCGAGCGATCTCAGTTTTCGGCGAGTTGTCCTCCGGGCTCGTATTACACACCCCTACACACAACACACACACACACACACACACCACCACCACACACACACATTAATATCACACATACAGCTACTTACAGTACGTAATACTAGTACAAGTACGCCGCTACTAACATATAGTGATTATTATATATAGCACTTGCGTACTACGTACGCCACGACCAGCTATACTGCCAACAGACGCGCTAACTCACTAAACATCTATCTATACATATATATAGTATACTACAATACTATTATAATTATATCTATAAGGGTGTAAATGTGTAATCGGTCGAGCGAGTAGCTCGCGAGTCTCAGTCGTTTAAAATCGAGTCGAATCGAGTATTTTCGAGTCGAGTCTCGAGTGCTCGCAGTCTCGGCTCGTTACCCCTCGATGGTACAATCCAACGCCCCCCCAAACATAATTATCACACAACAAAACGCCCCATTAACTAATAAGATAAATAGAGAAACCCCCAAAACCCTCATCAAGATTTTGGCAATTATCCAGCCTACACACTCCCCGCCCTGTACTCGACGAAGTCACCAAGGGAGTCAAATATTCTGTTTTAGCCAAAACCCCCCTCGTATACGTATGGCGTCTTATTATACAGCTAAGCACGGGGGTTATCGCGAGTACAATTAAATGTACAAGACCGACACAATTTCTAATGAAAACACAATTTTTATAATATTACCGTTACTGCCGAATAAAGAGAACTAAACTCAGCACAAACCTTGTATGTAACAGCAGATGCAATCACCGTGACATAACCGTCCGCCCCGCGTCAGCACAACACAAAATATACTCAACCGATTGCACTTATACTCACACATTCTTGACATTCACAGGACTACCAAAACACTCAGTCAATTACTAACGCTAGTAGGAGAAGAATATATATTGGGGTGTAAATGTGTAATCGAGTCGAGTCGAGTAGCTCGCGAGTTGTCTCAGCTCGTTTAAAATCGAGTCGAATCGAGTATTTTTCGAGTCGATCTCGAGTTGCTCGCGAGTTGTCTCGGCTCGTTTACACCCCTATGTACAATCAAGCCCAAACTTTTATAAATGGGTTAACTAATAAATAAATAAATAAAAACTTTTATCAAATTTTTGCAATTTTCAGTAAATTTATAAATAAATCAAATATTCATGTACTTTTAAGCTAAAACCTCGTATACGTATGGGTCTTATTTATAAGCTTAAGCACGGGTTATCGCGAGTACAATTAAATGTACAAGACCCGGACATCAATTTTCTAATGAAACAATTTTTATAATATCGTTATGGAATTAAATTAACTATACTAAAACTCTTTGTATGTACGAGATTATAACATATATAAACACAAATATTAACTGAATTTGACTTATATAACATTTTGTACATGCACAGGACTCCAAAACTAGTATTAGTATACTAGTAGGAGAAAGATAATATTAACACATATTATATAAACATATACATTCAGTGGGATGGTTGCCCCCCTACTACTACTACAGTGATTTTATTATATTTTATTCGCACAGTAACTAACGGCCGTTAGTTACTGTAGCAACGACCGTTAACTTCTTTTTTTTTTTATTTATTTTTTTTTTTTTTTTTTTTTAATTCCGCCTGCGATTGGTCCTACGTCTTACAGGTTTGTTGCACATTTAGTCCTTATAACTAACGGTCGTTAAATTATTTAACGACTGTTAGCTAATGACCGTTATCTTTATTTTTTTTTAAATCCGTACGAAATTGGTTCTTCATCTCAGAGTTTCGTTGCATATTTAGTCCTCTCATAATTTACATAATTGGTCCTTCGTGCTATACGTCCATTGCAAAGTTAGTCCTTTGTCACTAAATTGACGTTAAGTAGCTAACGGTCGTTGTCACGCTTTCCCTATTCGGAAAACGCCCCGCGGCAACGCGCGGGATTCCCATCTCGTTAATGACAAAGAAATAAAAGCATATATGCTTTCAAAAGTACTCCTACTATATTTACTACTCATATTTTCCCTTTTTAGTAAACATTGAGCATAAGTAAAAGTATACTACTGTTATTGTTATTGATAAAATATGTAGTTATGATAAACATAAAATATATAAAACCATGTTGCAGTGACTGGAAAAAGAAACTGATTAGTAGCCAAAAGGTTACGATACTATCAATGATTTTATTTGAGCTGTTCAAATTTTTAAGTACATCACTATATCTTATATTGCTGGCCTAAACATTCTTCATTTCAATGCTCATTAAAAATATAGTTTGGTTTTGGTGTTTGTGGCATTTAGTTTCAGACTATCTTAATCATTTAATTGAGATCGTTTGAATGAGCTCGTGAATAACCAAACAACTACATTATTCACACATTACAGGAAATTATGGCGGCATACAAGCTACTGTCACCTCCTGTACTTGATATGAAAGAAGCAACGAGAGTCTGCAATGCGGTGGCCTTATTCCAGGTTGATATTTGTTATTTCTTACATCTTTGACTCAAATAGTTTATAAGACTCATACAGTGTCACAGACAGTGACACAAATTTTGGCCTTTTGACCCGTCGTAGTTAAGCATAACATGTTTACGCCTGATTGTTTATCATGATACTGAACGTAACAATTATGTACTTTGTTCATGTGGCAGGCGATGGCATCTCATCCTGACACGAGAATGGAAATTGTGAAAGGTAAGCTCCAGTTTCTCGTTAGCAATCTATATCAAAATGCTGGCAATTATTCCGCTCAAGTTCATTCATTTTGCAGCCAGAGTGCCTGTTTATATTTATCCATTCATGAATACTACTGAGAACCGACTCAAGCATTTTGACTACTTACGCCTCACTAGCTTAGGCGTTATCGGTGCGCTTGTGAAGGTGCTAATTAGTTTATCCTTGTTCAAACTTTTTTTAATAATTAAGTACGTTCCCATATAAATACCTTGCTCAAAATCTTGCATTTTGATCATACTATACACAGGTGGAAGATAAGAATAGCCCCCAAATCATTCATTTTCTTCTGGACACAGAAGTGATCCCATTGTGCCTTCGATGTATTGAAGTGGGCAGTGAACTTGCAAAAACGGTACACTTTAGTCTCAACTAGAGTTA
>LBNU01033250.1:12282-23445 GCA_014162995.1 Artemisia annua
ATCAAAGGGTTTGTAACTTAATTTATTTTCTGCACTACATTTTGGGTAGTCTGGTTGAATTTTATGTAAGAAAATGTCTAGAAGAACCAAACATTTGGTATAACGCAATCACCAAGGCCATGGCCATGTTGGGATCGACTAGAGGCTGTACAACCAAATTAAAAACATCTCCCCCGAGTGAAACTCCTGTCTTGGCTTCTTTCCGTCGTATCTCTCCAACACAACGTCGCTTGTCATCATACACCACACAACATTTCTGAGAGTATGATCGTTCAATCTCATATATGACATTTCTATTATTGCTAACATTGTTATATTCAGATGATCCTGATAGGGTCACATACGCGAGGGACTTGGTATTAAGACGGTTCAGATGTTTCTTCACTAAAAACTGTGGTTTTACCAATGTTTCTCCGTCATACACCATCCAGCTATCTGATAGGCTTAAATTCTGTTCATTACAGTAATCACCTTATTAATAACTATCCAATACATTTCAAAACTTGATTAGTATATATAAATATTATGAAATGTTTATATACCTTGCGACAGATGGTGTAGAGAGCGTGACCTGAGGCATTCATGAGAACAATCTCACCGTTTCCTCCTGCGACATAGTTGTCTACTCGATATACAAGATTACCTTTAGAATCATACACTGTGAACCCATCGCAATTAAACATGAGAGACTTCTTCCAAACTGTAAAGACAACAGGGTTCTTACATGTGGATGAGGATCCATGAACAGGAATAATGGTCTCTGGGTACACTTTTGTCATGACGAACTATAAAGAAATTATGTAAAACGTATATGCTGAGATTAAAATACTTGAGAATGTTTTAGGTTGTTGACGAGAGAAGGGAGAGTCTTTGCATTCTTATATAGTAAGCACTCAAGTAATGAATATATTCCATCCAATGAACATTACTCAAGTAGTAAAATAGCACACTTGATACTTATTTCTTATATCTATATATCGATTAATCACGTTTTTATGTCTTTTAACATTACTTAGAGTAATTTAAATTGTAGCAAGAAGATTGAATGATGTGGTATCAAAATATCAACCATTTCCTTCTTCGAAAGATGAATTTTTTATTTGTTTTATACATATCAACAAAAAGTATATGTGCAGCTGATAATGTTAAGTTAAATCGAGTCGATTCCCACTTTGTGCTTGTTTTTCAAAACATGGACAACACAATGCTTGATTATATATGTTATTCCCATTCTATGCTTTTCATTAATTAAAAATAATAATAATAATAATAAAATAAAATAAATAATAAAAAAAAATATCCTCTTAAATTCTGTCTTATATATTTTTATCCAGTACACTTCGCAAAAGGGTTGGTTCGACATGTTACTTAAATTCGCGACACTTGACTTACACAGAATTATCCAAATCACATTATATCGTATAGTTCATGCATACGAGATTTTTCTTACATATACCTATAATTAAACGTTCTCATTTAATTCATATCACGCATTGATATAGATTTAAAAAGATTACATTTGATTAGATGTTATTCAGTTATGCACCACAGTAATATAAGCTCTAACAAAATCTAATGGCAATTTCTTTGCGAAGATTTACATAGGCAAAGATGGACAAGCAGCTACACTACTACAGAAAGTGTTAATTGACACGGTGATTAGATACGGTTAGCCAAATAACCGTAGCAGGAAAAAAAAAATAAAAAATAAAAAATAATAATAATAAAAAATCTTAAGGTACGGTGTTTTATATAAAACCGTGGTAACCAAAACCATCTGACACGGTTTCTTTGTAAACCGCACCAAATAATGGTTGTTTGCTACAGTCATTTCACAACCGTGCTAATTGATTACCAAATAATGGTTGTTTGCTATGGTTTGACCGTGCTAATTGATTACCAAATAATGGTTGTTTGCTACGGTCATTTCACAACCGTGCTAGTTGATTTATTTTCTGCTACGGTTTTCTCAGAACCGTGGCAAAAAACCAATTCAAAAATCAAATATGCTCCCCCAACAGAAACCTGCTGCCATTTCACACACAACCCACATTTACTTCTTCTCTATACCACATTTACTCCTCAACTCAAATCTTTCAAAACCATAACATTAAACACTTCAATCAACAACCATAATAAATTTAACTTAAACCTCATAAAACTACATACATGGTAATAATTATATTTTGTGGATATTTTTATTTATTTTTTACTTATTGTAACTCTTTTATACTTGACTAATATATTTTTTATATTTGTATAGGTATAAATTTCTTCATCATGTATTCATATTAGAGCTTTTCCACTCAATTTAAAAATTTTCGGACCATAAGGTGAGTTTATAAACTTTTTGTTATTTGTAACATTATTTGTAATTTTTATTATTAGTTCTAAATACTTGTACATACTTATATTGTTGATACGCTTATTTGTGTAAATATAGCATGTGCATCTAGAAGTTATTAGTAGATCATGATATGAAATTAGTTAGTACCCGTCCGAAACTAATCTAATAGAGATTAATTTCGGGCAGTCCCGTTTGGGACTGCCTTTTGAATATTTTGTCCCATTTAGGATGCGTACATGTTTTAGCGGGTTGAAATTTTAAGAAAAAATCGGTATACATTTCTCCTTACTCCTATGAGTTTGCGTTTTATATGCATACCTGGGGAATTGAGGGGAAATGCTGTCGATTTTTTCTTAAATAGTCAACCCGCTAGAACGTATACACATATGAGATAAAATATTCGAAAGTTGGGTTAGGATTTGCCACACGTGACCACCTATGTTTCATTCGTACGTGCATATAATTTATTATGTTGTTTTAAAATTTCAGATGGAACGACAATGGATATATGGGATGAGCCTTAATGACCCAGAATTTATGAAAGGAGTGGAAAGTTTTCTTATAGCTGCTGAGTCTCACCGAGTGGCTAAGGGAGATACTGAGATTTTTTGTCCTTGTTCGAAATGTAAAATTTTTGAGCCCTATACTGATATCAAAACGATTGAGTTTCATTTGCATAGATACGGTTTTGTCCGTAAATATACTTGTTGATCATAGCATGAGGAATCACTAGTTGGTAATAGCACTTCAAGTTATGTATCAAATACTAATGAAAACAATGATTCTTACATTAATGATAAACATTAAAATTTAAAAGAGATGTTGCATGATTTAGAGGCTAATGATGGTGATATTGATCAAGAAGATTTACAACAATTGTTTATAGAAGCAGAGAAACCAGTGTATGATGGTTGCATGAATTTTTCCGTACATTCGGCTGTTTTGGAGTTGTTAAAGTTAAAAGCAATAGTAGTTGGAGTGATAGTAGCTTCACAAAGCTATTAGAGTTTTTACACAGACTGCTTCCTGATAACAATGAGTTACCCATTTCTACATACCAAGCTAAAAAAATAATGTGTCCAACGGGACTCGAAATTGAAAGAATGCATGCATGTCTGAATGATTGTATGTTATATAGGGGTGATAAGTACGAAAACTTGCATTCATGTGTTACTTGCAAAACATCAAGGTATATGAAAGAACTGAATGAAATTGATGATGTTGTGACAAAAAATGGACCCCCGGCTAAGCTATTGTGGTATTTTCCCATCATACCAAGACTGAAACGGTTATTTGAAAACAAGAAAGAGGCCAAATTGTTGCTTTGGCATTTCGATCAGCATAAAGATGACAGGAAATTAAGGCATGTGGCGGACTCCCCTCAATGGAGAAAAATTAATAACAAATTTTCGGACTTTAGTAAAGATATTAGAAATATTCGTTTTGGACTAAGCTCAGATGGAATCAACCCATTCGGAAACATGAGCAGTCGTTATAGTACTTGGCCGGTTCTTTTATGTATGTACAATCTTCCACCGTGGTTAAAACAACCTGGTAATGACATTGACGTGTATTTGTCTCTTCTCATTGACGATATGAAAGAATTGTGGAAACCGGGTGTAGAAATGTATGATGCGTATAAGAAAGAGAAATTTTGGTTGCGAGCCATGATTTTTTGCACCATAAATAATTTTCCAGATTTGCAAGGGTAATGTCTTTGCTTGTTATATGGATATTATTATATGTGCTTTAATTTGTATCTATACTGAAATGATGAAACTTTTGTGTAGTGAGAGTCATTGGCTTCTTTTTGTGGTTTGCCCAAATTTGAGGAGGAGTTATATAGTGGATTCGTTGAAACGTGATAATACTGAGAAAAATTATTATTTCCCACAAATAGTAGAGAGATAAATTTTCAAATATTGACTTTGAGTTGACATGTATTTTTTTTAAAAGATAGTTATAGTTTTGCTTTTCAATATAGGGCTTTTGAGATCAAGTTTGATTGCATGATGGCTAAGGTAAGTTATCTACAATTGTTTTTGTGTATATATGATTGACTTGGTTGTTGCATTTATGTAACTATCTTTGTTTATTTTAGTGTTTCCAACAAAAGGGTATATGGGAGTGCGGCTATTATCCGATGAAGTCCATGTATGACCTTGCTCTATACAAACAAGCTGACTTTCCAAAACATGTAAGTAAATGCACAACATAATATTTGACCAAAGCATGGTTATCAACTGGTATGCAGGTTGTAGTCTTCTGATCAAAAGGGTTATGGGATTAAAGAATTATTATATTATGGATTTAGTTATGGGGCTGTTTTGGGTCTTCTCTTCTACTCGTGCTTCTTGATACTCAATGTTTTCATCAGTCTTAATATCTGTTTATCATGTTACGGGTTGATTTTAGTACTAGTAGTTATGAATCTCTTCTGAGAAATCAGTGTGCTGAGTTTCAGTTTAGTCATGAGTCTAGTTTCAATGTAGTCTTGATATGGTATAAGTCTCCTTTTAATTTTAGCTTATTTTTGCTTATTTTTGCTTATTTGCTTCTTTAAACTGCTTATGTGCTTATTTTATTGCTTATATATGCTTGTTCCTGTCTCTTGTTGGTTATTGTTGATTATTTCCTGCTTGGATATCATTGAATCTCATTTTGCTTAAAAATTACAAAAATGCCATTATATTAGCTTAGATCTAATTTAGCTTAATTAATGCTCATTTTAAGTTTTGCCTCTTAATACTTATAATAGCTTAATAGATATTTGTCTTACTTAATCTCAGCATAAATAGGCTTATTTCAATCTAAAAATCAAAACTGCTTAAATAATGGGGTGTTTGGGTTAAGGGGGTTTTTGGCATAAAACTCATTTTGACCCACATTTCCTGACTCATTCATCTTTTCATTAGTATTAGTAATAATTTTAGAGTGGATTTAGGCATTTTAGAGTAGTTTATAGGTTATTGGATTAGTTTTTTTAAACAATTTTAGTTTATATCTGTCTTAATAAGTAGCTAGGTTAGATTTAGGTTAGGGCCTCATTTAGTTGTTGTTTATGCTTTCATTAGGTTCACTATAGGATAGTGCATGCGTTTAATATCTGGTATTAGGCTTTTGATAGTCAAATTTGAGTTTTTACGCATTTCAACCCAGAACTCACCACTGTTGCATCAACATATAAGTGCTCAATCAGCCTTGTGTTTATGATTTTTAAAATACTCAATTTAAGTCCTATTGGTCTGAAATTTGGTTTTATAGTAATTTGATTGATATTCTAGCTGATTATAATTTTTGTGAATTTTTATTTGAGCTTCTAGTCAGCTTTTTACTATTAAATTTTGTTGACTTTGCGAAAAAATATGACTAATATATATCTATATTTGTTTTTATAGCTTTGGGATGATACACGCCATTTAAAACCGATGGAGATCGACCAAGTGGTTCTTATGACGTTGAACGCATTTCATAAGTTTGTAGTTGATCCTTTAGATGCAACGGCTCCTCAATAGTTAAGGTTTTAAAATTTCGTGATGATGACTTGTAAACAATTGAAATGGATAACACTTTTGTCTAACTCAGATTGTTGCGTTGGTTGATGTTTATATAAAATGTTAAGTTTGTTGAATATTTATGTATGCGGCAATGTTACAGGTTTTGGAACTGGAAAATGAATATTATGGTAGTGTTTGGTTACAGGTTTTGGAACCTGGAAATTGAATATTAACCTGTAACCTGGAAATTGAATATTTTTTGTATTAACAAATAGATTTTAGTACGGTTAATAAAAAAACGTACCATAAAAAAGTCCAAATAGTCCATTTTTTGCTACGGTTCACAACCGTGTCAAAAAATATTTTATTTTTTGGTACGCGATTATCTAGCACGGTTTAGAAACCGTACCAAAAAGCCTTAAAAACCGTAACTAAAGAGATTTTTGTGTAGTAGTGCTAGTTGCTCGAGCCCATATACACAATAATATAGCTCTAACAAAACTGATGATCGTATTTCGTAAATAATGAAGTTAACAAAAATGGAAAAAGATACCCGTTTATTATTCTTTGAATGAGGTGGTGGGAATGAAGTTTGTGATTAATACACAAACCAACAAGTTATAGTGACTATGTTTCTAATAAGTGTAAAAAATGATAAGTTCGTTTGCTAGTGTAATTTATAGACTTAACCTATGAAAATATTAGTGCAATTTGGGAGGAAAAGGACAAAAAAAATTAAAAAAAAAATGGGAGAGAATATTTGGAGGGAGGCTTTTTATTTAAATGAAAATCATAGAATGGGAAAAACATATATAAGCAAGCATAATGTTGTTCAAGTTTTGAAAAACAAGCACAATCTGTTAAATCATTTATTGTTATTAAATTTTAATTTTATATTTTACTAAGTTAAAATTTGTTTCTATTATCATATAGTTGTAACAAAAACAAGAATCATCAATTGGAGTGACCTATCAACCTAGAGGTTGTGGGTTCAAGTCTTGTTTGAAACATGTGAGATACGTGGTGTAAGTCGTAAAAATTTGCCGTTCTAAAAAAATAAAAAATAAAAAAATGGATATTTTACCGTTCGAAAATGAATACTATTTATAGCACAAGGTACAGTCTTGTGTTATAGTCTCAAGTTATAGTAAAAAGTGATGTTACATCAGTTTTCACCTATAACCCAAAACAGACTCCTTCATCACTCAAGTTGTAGGACACCTCAGAGCCCATAGGCTTTTTTTTTTTTTTTTTTTTTTTTTTTTTTTTTAAATAAAAAAACACATGTCATTAAATTAAAAATAACGATACATTAAAAATACGAAATTGAAAAAAAATACAATTTGGTGATTAAGGTTCCATTGGTATTCCACGAGATCTTGTGGAAAGTCGTTGTGTACTTTCCTATCCCGAAATTCTTTGTTTTTCTTTCAATTCATGTCGCATCTTTCAACCCATGTACGTTGAAAATTCGGCTGTGGATAAACATACAATTCGTTAAACTCACTAATCACGAATTCTTGATCTTCAATATTATGTTATGTAATATGATGTAACAATATATGATTCTTCATAGCTTGTTGATTTGATAAGCACGTGCGGGTTGTTGTAAAATTCCACGACGGTCTTGCACTTTAGTGGGTTGCTGTAAAATTCCCTAACGTTCTTGCACTTTAGTGAACTCTTTTAAATTTCTTTCTTTTTTCACCCTTTGCAATAGAAAATAGTTTGATAAACGTAGCCCATTGAGGATAAATTTCATCCGTAAATAGTAACCCTTTTCATATGTTTTTTCATTTATTACAAACAGAGCTTTTGGAGTAATATCATCAATAAGGTCATAAAATAAGTTTAAAGTGTATAGTACATTGAGGCCGTTATTAGAGCCTGCAACACCAAAGTATGCATGTCAAATACAAAATCATATAAATGATAAGTAAACCCCAACCGATTTCTCTCTGGAGAAAAAGGCGATCCTAAACCCAAACAACCCTTAATCGTTTTTTTTTCAATTCGCACCATCAAATCCATCAAATCCATCTGTCGATTTCTTGGATCGTTGTTTTGGGTATCGCTAGTGTTTGGTTCTTTTATTGTCGATCGTTATCCATTACTTCTAATATATTACTGATCGATCTTTATCATGGTGGGAGGTTAGTGATTTGGTTCGTATTGCTAAAAACCCTAATCGCTAAGATTAGGGTTTTCTTCTTTTTTCTTGGTATTGCATGCATACTGCTAGTTTGTTTAGTTTTGATTTGTATACGTGGTGGTGAGAGATGGAAAGGGGTTTTTTGAGTCCTAAGCCTGGTAAGAAGGATGTTAGAGTAGATGTTGATGATTTGGCTGATAACGTGAACAAGGGTAATGATAACGTTGGTTTGGAGGATTTGGAGCAAATTNTATGATGACTATGGTGATTATGCGAACCAGGTGTATGATCTTCCCGGTAATTTGGATGCTTTTAATGCCATGTATGGTACCAAGCTTCAAGGCCCTAGGAAGTAATTCATTTCGTTGTTCTTGTTATCATTGAGTTGTGGTTTGATTTCTAGTTTTTAGAAATTAGGAAGTATCTTGTTATGTAAGCTTTTAGCCTATGTAACGGGCTGAGATGTGGGACTTCACCCATATCCATTGTACTTAAAAGTTTTTTGGTTAATATATTTACCAGGGTGCAGGATTACTCCCCTTTACCCAAAAAAAAAAAAAAAAAAAAATACAAAATCATATAATGCAACGGCTTCAAGCATTAGAATCGGGTATTTATGATTAAGCCATTTGTATTGCCCGTGTAATAACTTGAAACATTTTACCCATTACCAATGCTTACAGTCAATGCTCCCAGGCATTCCCGTAAGTCCATGTTTTTCTTCGAGTAATGCATATATATGTTAGATGTCAATAAAATCGTTGTATTTAAATACTCATAAAGTATATAGGCATTTAGTAAAGTTTTGTAAACAATCATGTGAAAAATGTTCACCAATTTGCAAGTACTCGTCAAACGTAACGGTGTTGTGCTTTCTGCCTGTTGGCGTATGGCGATGTCCATTTCATGAAAGCACTGATACTTAAACGACCCATAAAATCCGGTCGTTGTTTAAAAAAAATTGGAAAGAAGTTCAACATTGTAATTAGTAATATCACTGATTATTTGTTTACAAAATTTGAACTCATACGATACATTCACCTAAAATTCCTCTCCGAGCATTTAGGTGGATTATTTTTATCGCTAAAATAATCTTCCAAAAGTCGTTGTTCCACAACCTCTCATTCGCATGATATCGGTGTCCATGTGAGAGGACCCGAATTCTCGGCTTGATGATTACCCAAAGCTTGAAATAGTTTATAAGCTTGAAAAATCCGTGTATACTTAATCGGATCGTCTTGAAAATAAACATCATAATGATCATAGTTGAGATCTGTAACGTTTTTCCAAAGGTAATAAAGAGAAGTATTATTTGTGGCTGGAAGTGTGTGTTAAAAATTAATGATTCAAACTAAAGTTGGAGTCTATGTTCTAGAGTGTGTATACTTTTTAATAAACTACAACTTTATCTAATATATGTAATATTAGCTTCACATGGAACGACGTCAAAGAGAATATAAGGTTCAAACCGGCCAGGTTGACGAATAGCAATTTTGGCATCAAATCTTAAATAAAATAATATTATGCTTGGCTTAAATAAATTGTTTTTGGTTAAAGTTCACTCTAAAATATTATAAATTTACACTTTCAAAGAGGCTATTATTCCTCAACATTTGATAAATATAATCATGGGACACATTGTTTTCAGTCTTTCTGATCATTTATTCCAACATGTTTATTAAATACTAGTCATTTTAACCCACAACAATAGCTGCAACAATAACAAAGTAACAATCAGATTAGTATTAACGAAACTCTTGCTCTATACATTCAATTTACATGCACATATGCTTGCATGTATAAACCATAAAAGTATTTCTTTAAGTAGTTTCAAGTCAAAAGTTAAAACACCTCGTTGTACTTCAAATATTGCATAAATGAGTAGTTTTAGATAGAATTGAGATCCTCTCAAGTTTATATGAATATGACCGGTAATGTTTGCTCACAATAAAAAAGAAAACAGGGTCCTTCAGTAGGCCCACTGTTTTATTTGTGAAAGAACATTACTGGTCATGTTCAATTCATACGAACTTGAGAAAGTCTTAATCATTTTAGATGCAACCCCCTCTAATTGATCTTGGGATTCTCATTGAACCCTTGATTCGGCAGTCTTCCGGTACAGGAAGACCTAGTTCTCAGCAAATAAGACGGATTATCTCCCTTGGCAAAGCACCGGAAGCGACTTGGTTAATTTAAGCTAAAATGCTTAATTACGGTTGGCCTTGTGAAAACCATAAATATTTTAAACTAAAATGCTTAATTTAAATTATTGAAACGAAATTGCTTAATTAATATGAAGGTAAAAGTATGGATCCCTAAGAATCTATTTTATAAAGTGTTAATCCCATTAAGCATATGCGTTCAACTAAGCAATGCGCATGTGAAAAGAAGGTTCAATCATTATTGGATACATGTAAGCTAAATAAACTACATGCATGCATCCTCTGTAAGAGAATCCCACCTCCACAAATAAATTTTGTGATCCATCTCAGATGTATCATGTATGTATGTCTAGTAAGCTACACAATATATATAACACACGCCATAAACACACACATTTTACAATGCAATAACAAATTCAGGAAACTACAAATCACCTTTTGAGGCCCACGCACATATGTTGAAATATTGAACGTTACTGTATTTGCCCTTCTGAAAGATCAAAGAAGCAAACTGCGCGCTCAGCAGTTGGTGCAAGCGTCCATAGTTCATTTTTGATGACATCGTTCCAGATAATTACGAGGAACCCACAGTTTTACTCGCCTGCTGGCAAAATAGTCCTCAAATTGGGATTTTGATATGGAAAGGATGCTTCAAGGATAAAAAAATGATTAGAGAAACAACTTATCACAAAGTGGACTAGTATCGAAAGATTCTCAAAAGGGAGGACTTTTCAGTTAGAGTATGTGGCGGTGTGTTTAAAAAACCCCGTGGATTTAGTCGAGTCGAACAGGCGGAACCATGTTTAACCTAAAATAAAGGGGATGAAGCATATCATTTTTTATTTTTATTTTTGTACCTTTACATCTATGCTCACTTATCTGGGTTAATAAATAACCTTTTTTTTTTTTTTTAATTCGAAATAGTTTGATTGTTGCTAGAGGTAGTTGATATTGCTACCATTTAAGATAGATTAGAGAAAATAACACCAAAGTTGGTAAGCCACA
>LBNU01033251.1:0-26574 GCA_014162995.1 Artemisia annua
ACATCCTCTTCCTTGGGCATGGGAGCAAAGGTCTCAGTGTAATCAAGCCCATTGGCTTTGATAAAGGTTTTATAAGTGAGGGTCAGGGGCTTTTTCCCATTTTTCACTGAGAACCTTATGATTGCATCCTTTGGTGCATCAGGGTTTTCGACCACTGCTGTGCACCAGAATTCCCTCAAGTAATCATGATAGATGATAGAGGGGGTTTTTGTGAATGTGGTGGAGAGACAGTTTTGAAGATACTTAACTACATCTTTGTAGTTTTAAAATCCTTCAGGGTAAGCAAAATTCCCCACCACATTGTTTTTGGTCAGGTCAACGCTCTCCATTTGATAGTCAACGTTTAGAGCGTATGTAATAGCTTTGGAAGAAGCCATTTTTGGTTAAAAAGTGGTCGGAGTTTTGGTCGGAAAAGAGAGCACACACACACAGAGTTAAAATAATTTTGCAAAGGTTTGTTTATAAAAATTATGAAAGCCTCTGTGTGTGTTTCTTGTGTGGGGGTATTTATAGGAGAGAGATTTAGGGTTTTGGAACGTTTGGATATCAAAGTGGTTATAAATTTATAATTTTGAAATATTTGATATCCGCATTTAATTCTATCTCTTCCACTCCCCTCGTTTTTCGCAACTGTCAAGGTGAACAGTCGCGCGTTTCTACAAAAGTGCACTTTTGCAGAGATGACGTCACCACATAAGATGTAATGTGAGTATGGGCATTTAATGCCTAGTTGGTTTGGTGAGGTATTGTGGGGGCCCAAGATGTGTTTGCCAGAAAGGATAAAAAACATATATTCTTATATTAAATATATGTCAGTTACCAATCCTAGGACATTTACTAACTAATACTTAGAGCATTTAGTTTGACATTAAATGCCTTATGTAACTGTCCTGAGGCCCCTATTCCCTGAATGTCTTCACATCAGTGAGTGACAAGTTTTTCAGTGAGCACACTGAGATTTAGGTGCTTTCAGGGACCTAGGAGAGAGTGTACTTCATGGTGAACATATTAATCAGTGACTTGATTATCAATGTCCAACATGCCCAATTCAGCTTTCAGTCTGGTGAAAGTGGGTTCATCCAGGGGTTTAGTAAAGATATCAGCAAGCTGATACTCAGTTGGGATGAAAAGTAGTTCAATCTCTCCATTCATGATACGGTCCCTGATGAAATGATATCTGATATCAATGTGTTTGGTCCTTTGATGAAGCACAGGGTTGTTGGATATGGCAATAGCACTGGTGTTGTCACAAAAGATGGGTACACTTTTGTAATGGATGCCATAGTCACTGAGTTGACTTTTCATCCACAGTACATTTGCACAACACCCTGCTGCAGCCACATACTCAGCTTCTGCAGAGGACATGGCTACTGATTGTTGCTTCTTGGTGCTCCAACAAACAAGTTTTCCTCCAAGAAATTGACAGGACCCTGAAGTACTCTTTCTATCCATGTTGCAGCCTGCATAGTCAGAATCAGTGTAACCCTTAAGATCAAATCCTGAGCACTTAGGGTAGTACAAACCAAGGTTTGGAGTACCCTTCAGGTACCTGAGAATTCTTTTCACAGCAGTAAGGTGTGATTCTTTAGGGTCAGACTGATATCTAGCACATAGGCAGACTGCAAACTGAATATCAGGCCTTGAGGCCAGGAGATACATCAGTGATCCAATCATTCCTCTGAACAGGGTTTGATTCACTGATTTTCCAGTGAGGTCAGGACCTAGGTCATTTGGAGGAGTCATTGGGGTTTTAACTGAAGCACAGTCACTGAGGTCATACTTTTTCAGTGTGTTCCTGATGTACTTCTCTTGACTGATGGAGATACCTTGATCAGTCTGTTTGATTTGTAGTCCAAGGAAGTATGTGAGTTCACCCATCATGCTCATTTCAAACTGTGTGGTCATCAGTTTCTCAAACTGTTTGCACAGTTTATAGCTTGTAGAGCCAAAGATGATGTCATCCACATACACTTGGACCAAGATTACATCTTCCTTTGTTCTGTAGATAAACAAGGTGTTGTCTATCTTTCCTCTGACAAATTTGTTCTGGATCAGGAAGGCTGAGAGTGTGTCATACCATGCCCTAGGAGCTTGCTTCAGTCCATAAAGGGCTTTGTCAAGCTTGCAGACATGGTTGGGAAACTCATAGCTTTCAAAGCCAGGGGGCTGTTGAACATAGACTTCCTCTTTGAGTTTACCATTCAGGAATGCACTCTTGACATCCATTTGGTAAACCTTGAAGTTCATGTAAGTGGCATAGGCAAGGAAGATCCTGATGGCTTCCATTCTAGCAACAGGGGCAAAGGTTTCTTCATAATCAATGCCTTCCTGTTGGTTGTATCCTTTGGCCACAAGCCTTGCCTTGTTCTTGATAACAGTCCCATTTTCATCAGTCTTGTTCTTGAACACCCACTTCATGCCAATGACTATAACACCCTGAGGGCATTCAACTAAAGTCATGACATCATTCTTATCGAATTGTTCAAGTTCTTCGTGCATGGCCTGAACCCAACTTGGATGTTTCATGGCCTCTTTTACAGTCTTGGGTTCTATGATTGATATGAATCCTACATACAGGCACTCATTGGCTGTGGCTGCAGTGAGCTTGGCAGCCATCCTTCTAGTGAGCATTCCCTCAAAGACAGGTTCACCAATGATGTTAACAAGCTCAATGTGTTGATGTCTAGACCATCTTTCCTGAGGTCTGGGGTATGTGTTTGAGCTTGTGGATGCCTGATATGTAGGTGGAGTGGGTTCTGGAACAGGTTCCTGAGGCTCCTCTAGAACTTGGTTTTCAGTGAGTTCAAATTGGGTGTTGTTTTCAACATGTTCCTGAACATCTGGTTCAGTGTGAGTTAACTCATTTGGAACTTGTTGAGCTTCAACAAACTCACTGATGGTAGGTTGAGGAAGGTTGTGAGGAAGGATGTAGTATGAGAAGTCAACATCAGCTTGATATTGAGTGGAAGGACTAGACTCAGGATGATATTCATCAGGAGGGTATCTTGATGAGTCATTAATTCCAATTTCTTCCACTGAGGAGTTTGAGAACTGAATAGCCTCAGGGCTTTCATCAAAGGTGATGTGATAGGTCTCCTCAGTTTGTTGCCTTCTAGTGTTGTACACCCTGAAGGCTTTTGAGACCAGTGAGTAACCAAGAAAATATCCATCATCAGCTTTGGCATCAAATTTGCCTAGGTGATCCTTGTGATTATGAATGAACACAGGACACCCAAACACATGAAAGTAGCTGATGTCAGGGATTCTACCCTTGAATATTTCATAAGGGGTTTTGTTGTGTCTTTTGATGATGATAGACCTGTTTTGAGTGTAGCATGCTGTTTTGACAGCTTCAGTCCAAAAGTGTTTTGAGAGGACTGAGCCATTTAGCATTGTTCTAGCTGCCTCAATGAGTGTTCTGTTCTTCCTCTCAGCAACTCCATTTTGTTCAGGAGTGTATGGAGAAGAAAAATTTTGTGAAATTCCTTTCTCATCACAGAAGCACTCAAGGTCCTGATTTCTGAATTCAGTCCCATTGTCAGTCCTAATTTGTTTTACTTTAATGTCATTTTGATTTTCAATCTTCCTGACAAAGGACATGATAGCTTCAGCTGCCTGACTCTTTTTGGTCAGGAAGTATACCCAAGTATATCTTGAGTATTCATCTACAATGACTAGAGTGTACTTCTCATGGTGAATGGACATTGGACTGACAGGTCCAAAGAGATCCATGTGAAGAAGGTGAAGGCAGCTTTTGATTGAAAAATTTTGTTTTGTTTTGAAGGAGGCCCTGTGGTGTTTTCCTTTTTCACAAGCAGAACAAGGTTTGTTCTTTGTGAACACCAGGGAGGGCAGGCCAAGAACTTTGTTTTGTTTGGCCAGGTTGTTGATGTACTTGAAATTGAGGTGAGACAATCTTTTGTGCCAAAGCCAGTTTATGGTTTCACTTGCCTTTGTGAAAAGACAAGTCCCATTTTGAGTAAGAGTTGTCATGTCTAGGACATAGACATCATCTCTTCTGGGAGCAATCAAAACTACTTCCTTGTTGGCATTGAAGATTGTCCCCCTTTTGTCGTCAAACTGAACAATGTACTTAGCATCACAAAGTTGACTGACACTGATGAGATTGTACTTGAGACCATTAACATAAGCAATTCTTGTAAAAACTATACCATTACAGTTTACTGAACCATAACCTTCAGTGGGAGCTGATGAGTTATCACCAAAAACTACCTTAGGTCCTGGTTCCTCCACGTATTTGTGCAGATACTGTTTCACACCAGTCATACTTCTTGAGCATCCACTATCCAGATGCCAAACAAGATCCATGGCATGTTTCTGCACAAATAGTAAACTCGGTTAGTTTTTCTTGCTAACCCACTTCTTAGTGGGCTTGGGTCTGAGAGACTTTTTGAATTGGTTAATGGACCCATGGTCAGAGGTGGAGTGAACAGAACTTCCACAGATTTTGCATTTGGTGTTTGAAGAGGACTTAGTAGACTGAGATGTGTTTGGTGCCAGTCCTCTTCTACCTTTTATGACATTGTCATGTCCTGATGCATCATGGGAAGGATCTCCACATATGTCACAGCATGGATACATGAGACAATCAACAGGATGATGGTCAGCAAATCCATAGTGAGTGCATGGTTGGTAAGGCTTAGCCTTTTGCTTTTGGTTCTGTTTTGAGGCTGAGGCATGCTTGTGAGCCTGAGCTTTGTAGCTAGCCTGAGCCTTCAAAGAGGTGGTGTAGGTCAAGTGATCAGATGTTCTGTGGTCTTCTTGTTTGCATACCATGCAGAACAAGATTCTAAAACAATCATCAGTGGGATGATTTGTATAGCCACACAGTTCACATCCTTTCATGGGCTTGTTTGACGTTTTTTGTTTGATGGAGCTTGAGGAAGCTGAAGCTGGTTCCTTATCTTTTAACTTTGTTTTTTCAGTTGATTCCAGCTTTTCACTCAGCCTCCTGACAAGTTCAGCCAACTGATCATATTTTAAATCAGTGCTGTCAGGTTTGACCTCAGTGGAGGTAGATGGTGTTGAGGCTTCAGTGGGAGCTGACACTGTTTTGTTTAGTTCAATCTCTCCATTCATGATATGGTCCCTGATGAAATGATATCTGATATCAATGTGTTTGGTCCTTTGATGAAGCACAGGGTTGTTGGATATGGCAATAGCACTGGTGTTGTCACAAAAGATGGGTACACTTTTGTAATGGATGCCATAGTCACTGAGTTGACTTTTCATCCACAACACAATCACACAACACCCTGCTGCAGCCACATACTCAGCTTCTGCAGAGGACATGGCTACTGATTGTTGCTTCTTGGTGCTCCAACAAACAAGTTTTCCTCCAAGAAATTGACAGGACCCTGAAGTACTCTTTCTATCCATGTTGCAGCCTGCATANAATCACTGAGTTGACTTTTCATCCACAGTACATTTGCACAACACCCTGCTGCAGCCACATACTCAGCTTCTGCAGAGGACATGGCTACTGATTGTTGCTTCTTGGTGCTCCAACAAACAAGTTTTCCTCCAAGAAATTGACAGGACCCTGAAGTACTCTTTCTATCCATGTTGCAGCCTGCATAGTCAGAATCAGTGTAACCCTTAAGATCAAATCCTGAGCACTTAGGGTAGTACAAACCAAGGTTTGGAGTACCCTTCAGGTACATGAGAATTCTTTTCACAGCAGTAAGGTGGTGATTCTTTAGGGTCAGACTGATATCTAGCACATAGGCAGACTGCAAACTGAATATCAGGCCTTGAGGCCAGGAGATACATCAGTGATCCAATCATTCCTCTGAACAGGGTTTGATTCACTGATTTTCCAGTGAGGTCAGGACCTAGGTCATTTGGAGGAGTCATTGGGGTTTTAACTGAAGCACAGTCACTGAGGTCATATTTTTTCAGTGTATTCCTGATGTACTTCTCTTGACTGATGGAGATACCTTGATCAGTCTGTTTGATTTGTAGTCCAAGGAAGTATGTGAGTTCACCCATCATGCTCATTTCAAACTATGTGGTCATCAGTTTCTCAAACTGTTTGCACAGTTTATAGCTTGTAGAGCCAAAGATGATGTCATCCACATACACTTGGACCAAGATTACATCTTCCTTTGTTCTGTAGATAAACAAGGTGTTGTCTATCTTTCCTCTGACAAATTTTTCTGGATCAGGAAGGCTGAGAGTGTATCATACCATGCCCAAGGAGCTTGCTTCAGTCCATAAAGGGATTTGTCAAGCTTGCAGACATGGTTGGGAAACTCATAGCTTTCAAAGCCAGGGGGCTGTTGAACATAGACTTCCTCTTTGAGTTTGCCATTCAGGAATGCACTCTTGACATCCATTTGGTAAACCTTGAAGTTCATGTAAGAGGCATAGGCAAGGAAGATCCTGATGGCTTCCATTCTAGCAACAGGGGCAAAGGTTTCTTTATAATCAATGCCCTCCTGTTGGTTGTATCCTTTGGCCACAAGTCTTGCCTTGTTCTTGATAACAGTCCCATTTTCATCAGTCTTGTTCTTGAACACCCACTTCATGCCAATGACTATAACACCCCGAGGGCATTCAACTAAAGTCATGACATCATTCTTATCGAATTGTTCAAGTTCTTCGTGCATGGCCTGAACCCAACTTGGATGTTTCATGGCCTCTTTTACAGTCTTGGGTTCTATGATTGATATGAATCCTACATACAGGCACTCATTGGCTGTGGCTGCAGTGAGCTTGGCAGCCATTCTTCTAGTGAGCATTCCCTCAAAGACAGGTTCACCAATGATGTTAACAAGCTCAATGTGTTGATGTCTGGACCATCTTTCCTGAGGTCTGGGGTATGTGTTTGAGCTTGTGGATGCCTGATATGTAGGTGGAGTGGGTTCTGGAACAGGTTCCTGAGGCTCCTCTAGAACTTGGTTTTCAGTGAGTTCAAATTGGGTGTTGTTTTCAGCATGTTCCTGAACATATGGTTCAGTGTGAGTTAACTCATTTGGAACTTGTTGAGCTTCAACAAACTCACTGATGGTAGGTTGAGGAAGGTTGTGAGGAAGGATGTAGTATGAGAAGTCAGCATCAGCTTGATATTGAGTGGAAGGACTAGACTCAGGATGATATTCATCAGGAGGGTATCTTGATGAGTCAATAATTCTAATTTCTTCCACTGAGGAGTTTGAGAACTGAATAGCCTCAGGGCTTTCATCAAAGGTGATGTGATAGGTCTCCTCAGTTTGTTGCCTTCTAGTGTTGTACACCCTGAAGGCTTTTGAGACCAGTGAGTAACCAAGAAAATATCCATCATCAGCTTTGGCATCAAATTTGCCTAGGTGATCCTTGTGATTATGAATGAACACAGGACACCCAAACACATGAAAGTAGCTGATGTCGGGGATTCTACCCTTGAATATTTCATAAGGGGTTTTGTTGTGTCTTTTGATGATGATAGACCTGTTTTGAGTGTAGCATGCTGTTCTGGCAGCTTCAGTCCAAAAATGTTTTGAGAGGACTGAGCCATTTAGCATTATTCTAGCTGCCTCAATGAGTGTTCTGTTCTTCCTCTCAGCAACTCCATTTTGTTCAGGAGTGTAAGGAGAAGAAAAATTTTGTGAGATTCCTTTCTCATCACAGAAGCACTCAAGNAATATTTTATATATAAACTTGTAATTTAAGTCAATCTTTTTAGCTGTAAAACATTTTTCCCATAATCCGTAACTTAAATAGTTGGTTAGTTTAACGCTATTTTTACACTTCTTTTAACACTCTATATCTTCCGCACACATATCCTTCTGCATTCAGGGGCGGACCCAGGATTTTTAAGAGGATGTTGTACAAAAGAAGTATTGGACTAACTAAAGTTACACCGTAAAAAACGAAAGTAGCAAAAAAAGTTGGGGGTTGCACATACCACGAAAACAACAGTTTTGGAATCTTTTTGCACTTCGTGACATAAAATCGGGTGTAGCCCGTGCCACACCCGGCATACATGTGGATCCGTCCATGTCTGCATTTCTCTCATATTAGAATGTATCTTAGACACTTTTTTCTCTCTTATACGTGGTACACTATTTAGTATATTTTATTTATTTATTATTATTTTTTTGAACAATGATTTCATTAAAAATAAAAGATCTCTAGCAAGGAGCTAGAAGAGAAATTACAATGGCTTATTAAACCAATAGTTCCAACAATTTACCTTATGACCTCTAAACTTAAGCCAAGAGAAAGAAAATAAACGAATAGAATCGAAAAGATCACTTTTCCTCGTAGGATGAGAATTAAAAGTAATTCTATTTCGATATCGCCATAAAACCCGCAAAGAAGCCGCAGAAATAACATACACACTGTCTTTAGAGTCCTTTGAAGCTCTCCAATTATCTAGCCATTGTAACCAATCGAACCATGAGGAAAAAAGAGGCATATTAATATCAGTCCACACTCGAATAAGGCGCCAAATGCTACTAGCCGTATCGCAACCAAAAAAAATATGATCGTTAGATTCCATACCCATGTTGCACAACGGGCATGCAATAGAAGAAATGTCTAGCCCCCGCAAAGACAGATTTATACGATTAGGTATTCTATCCAAAATGATATGCCAACTGAAAACATTTACCTTACGAGGTAATAACTTAGACAATCTAATACTAGGACTTAACGAAGGCGGTAAGCTGTTGTTAATATGAGATCTTATGGCTTGGACAGAGAAACTATCATCATCCGAAATCCTCCAATACCAAGCATCGAGACGATTGCTCAAAGAGACATACCCTAACTCCGAAACCAAAACTTCAAGAGCAGATACATTTCGACTACCTATACTTTGTCTATTGCAATTCCAAACCCATTCATCATTGGATATACGATCCGCAAGCACGCAATTAGCATTAGAATTTAAGTGATATAATCTGTTCCACAGGCCTCTGGTCTAGCGGTATGGAGGTTTTACCCTCCTATGCAAGGTCTCAAGTTCGAGTCTTGTTTAGGGCGATAGGGGTTTCCTCCCGCGTGCGTAAAGGGAAGGGTGCCATTGCCTTCTAGGCTGGACCCAACCTGGTTGTGTGGGCTCGCTAGGCCTTCTGGGCTAGGGACCATGTAGCAACAATTGCCGTCCAAAAAAAAGTGATATAATCTATTATATCTAGAACACAAAGGTCCGTTTCCAACCCAATTATCTTTCCAAAAAAGAATGGACATACCATCACCCACCTTACGACACAAAGTGTATGAAGGAATGATATTGCGAGCATGTAAATTAGAATAGGAAGAAATAATAGAAGACCAAATACCACTACAGTTGCAACCTCTGAAGTCTAACCCAACATCATCCCCATGTATAGCTTTATCACTTGAACCCAAAGAGAATTTGGGTTATGAACAAAACGCTATCACCATTTTTGAAGAAGAGCTAGGTTAAAAGCTTTCAAACTGCCAATCTCTAAACCACCTTTATCAAACGACGCCAAAACATTCTCCCATTTAATCCACGCCATTTTTCGTTTATCCCCGCTACCTCCCCAAAAGAAAGAAGCCCGAATGGATTCTAACGTTTTGAGAACAGATTATGGACATTTAAAGATCAACATATAATATATGCCAATACTTCCTAGCACAACTTTGATAAGTGTTAAACGGCCACCAATAGAGAGCAAATTTGCTTTCCAAAGTTTACACGAAACCAGTCTATCAAAGGATGCCAATTAGCAAGCAAATTCATATTAAAAAAATTTACGATAGGATAATGGTAAAAAAGGGCATCATACTTGCCACTTTTTGTCATTGTATGTAGCGTATTTTTATTTATTTATTTATTTATTTATTTTTATTGTATGTATCATTTTACCCTTACTTTTTTCAAATTTTAAAAGGTAAAATGGTCATTTTCATGGCTGAAGTAGTCGAAAAGTACAAAATAGCACGATTTAAGAAGATAGTGCCAAATTTAAAAAAAAAAAAAAAAAAAAAAAAAAAAAAAAAAAAAAAAAAAAAAAAAAAAGAAAGAAAAAATAAAGAAAAAAACGCTACATAGAATAACAAAAAGTGGCTAAGTATGATACCTTTTTTTGCCATTTATCCTTTACGACACACACTCGTTGAATAAAGTTTAATCTTTACTTTGTAAATAAGACTTTTCAAGTAGTTAAGGATAAAGAAAGTTAAGTTAGAATACCTAAAATTAAAAAGTTAAGATGCCATAGTTTAGGATACATTATCAACAAAAAGTTAAGATGCCATAGTTTAGGATAGATTATCAACTTTATTTTTTATTCTGTAAATGGATTTCTGTACGATAATGTATCTTAACACACACTCATTGAATAAATTTTAATCTTTACTTTGTAAATAAGACTTTTCAAGTAGTTAAGGATAAAGAAAGTTAAGTTAGAATACCTAAAATTAAAAAGTTAAGATGCCATAGTTTAGGATACATTATCAACAAAAAGTTAAGATGTCATAGTTTAGGATAGATTATCCACAATAACTCCATTTTTTATTCTGTAAACGGATTTCTGTATGATAATGTATCTTAACACACACTCATTGAATAAAGTTTAATCTTTACTTTGTAAATAAGACTTTTCAAGTAGTTAATGATAAAGAAAGTTAAGTTAGAATACCTAAAATTAAAAAGTTAAGATGTCATAGTTTAGGATACATTATCAACAAATTTTTGTTAAGATGTCATAGTTTAGGATAGTTTATCCACAATAACTCCACTTTTTATTCTGTAAACGGATTTCTGTATGATAATGTATCTTAACACACACTCATTGAATAAAGTTTAATCTTTACTTTGTAAATAAGACTTTTCAAGTAGTTAAGGATAAAGAAAGTTAAGTTAGAATACCTAAAATTAAAAAGTTAAGATGTCATAGTTTAGGATACATTATCAACAAATTTTTGTTAAGATGTCATAGTTTAGGATAGTTTATCCACAATAACTCCGTTTTTTATTCTGTAAACGGATTTTTGTTTGATAATTTATCTTAACACCATACTCCTCCTGAACACAGGTAGCTTGTGCACACCATAGTATATAACCAAAGAACATTTCACTTTTTCCTCCGATGTGGGATATATGGATGAAATGGTCTTAACTATATAAAGACACAATAATTTAAATGTTGATTCAATAAACTTTACGGTAGTTTTCTTATCTATACCATGTTCATGTTCATTAATCATTATACTCTTATCTTTTGAAGAATTATAGCTAACGTTGAGCTATCTACTATATTTTTACACTCTTCTATGTATGGTTTCATAACCTCTCCTTTATTTATTTATTTTATTTTTTTTTTCGTAAATTGCATGCCCTGAAGTATAATGTTTTTTGTATTCTAAAAAGTATAGCTTTTTTTTTGCAGGCAGCAACGATCATTCCCTGTGAGTAAGTTTATATATCCTAACAACATATATAATTTACCCACCCCATGAAGAATGCAAGAAAGTTCCTGCAGGACGTCCTGTGGAAACTTTAACTTTTCTTATTCATGAAAGAAATACATGCGACATTTATTTACTAAAAAGTATCAAATATCCGACTAATGATCGTACTTAATTACCACACAGAGTCAGATAATGCAATTTTATTGAATGAAGAGGATATTTACTGTTGGTAATATTGTGTTTCTGTGTTCCCAGATTAGGGTTAAGATAATCAATGAGTACCGGATATTCACTTGAAATCGTGGTATCACTTTCCAATAGAAACTATTCGACCCTATGTCTGGTTACACGAATATATCTATGGGATAAGACCAAGTGATGTTCTTGTTTTAGGCACAAATCAAGAACAGAATCGTATTCAAGTGTTTAGGGTTTGTATCTTTCGTATATTCATGCAGAATGTTATGACCTCTATTTATAATAGAGAATACTCAAACCCTAGCCCATGGAATTATGTATAATTAACGGCCCATTAATTATATCATAATACTTTCCATAATAGTAGGAATCAGTGATTAAAAACGAGCAGCAGAATAAACTGATGCTATCAGCAGATTCACACTAGCAGCAGATTCAGCAGCAGTATCAGCATACTAGCAGCAGATTCAGCAGCAGAATCAGCACAATAACCACTATTGAGTCAGGGTGTTCATGGACCTAATGGGTGTACACTCCGTACCTCCAAACCCATTACCAGGTGTGAACTCATCCCTCAAGTGCACTAAATTTACCAACAATCCTCCCCAAATTTAGTTCACTTCCTTTGCATGCAAAATAAACACAAAACAAAACAAGTGCATAAATGAAAATATCCTGAGGATTGAATTTTCACATTAGTACATATACGTTCAAACATTCGAGAATCAGGGTGTTCTAAGAATTGAACCCTTCAACCCATTTGAATACCTGANTTTTTTTTTTTTTTTTTTTTTTTTTTTTTTTTTTTTTTTCCGTAAATTGCATGCCCTGAAGTATAATGTTTTTTGTATTCTAAAAAGTATAGTTTTTTTTTTTTTTTTTTTGTTTTTTTTTTTTTTTTTTTTTTTTTTTTTTTTTTTTTTTTTTTTCGTCGTCGTCTAAATCGGTTTGAGTAACTAACATTGAGCTGTCTACTACCTTTTTATTTATTGTTATATGGTTTAGAATTTGTTTGTATGCATGTAAAATGAGTTAAGGTCAAAGATTTTTTATTTACAACGTCAGTTTAGTAAAGAAAAAGCTTATGTGTGGTTTTTAGCTTGTGTATCATTCAAGCTTTCATTTTCAACCAACTAACTCATAGTCAGGTTATTTGTAAGTTTATTATTTTTTTTAAAATGATCATACCTTTATGAGTTTAAGGTATTCTAAGCAAAGTTTTTTACTACTCAAAATGGATCATTTATTGAAAACACTATTGTAATAAACTTATAATCATGTTATTCCAAGCAAATATTTTATAGTTATAACTTAATTAAATTTTGTTGCTATGTCATTTTTTTTGGTTTAGTATATACTTCTTCTGCATTTTTTTTTCCTTCCAATTTGACTATATCTTATCTATTTAATCTATTATATGACAGATCCTAAAATGCAGTATCAATATGATCAAGGGAATTTAGTGGACTAAAAAGTGATACTATGCGAGTGTTCACTCCGCAAACCCAAACCTGTGTCCGATCTCAACATAATTTCCCAGCAGCCTCTAGTCAATGTTAAACATAGTTAGACTATTTAACAAACTAGCTTCTTATTCTTATCATTTCCATCACCCACTAAAGTGGCCATCTTTCAAAAATGCATTTTGAGTATAACACAATCTGTCTGTTTAGATTCCAGGGTGTTTGGGTAAAGCTTATTTAGGTTGCCCTTTGGTTGGCATTGCAGGCTACATGGAATGGATATGTGGAATTATAGAAGGGTCTCACAAAGTTATGCTTACAACACAAAATTATTGACACACAATAATCATATGAAAACAAGAACACAAAAATTTATTAAAGTTTATGTAATAAATCACAAAGTAAATGCAAAACCTACGCAAGGATCGAACTTATAATTGAATCAGGAATTGAGCTTATCAACAAAAAGAATGATAATCAAAGATCCCAAAATTTTAATGATTTTTTCGTGTTCCTTAACCAACCGACTTTGTAAGTCTTAAGCTCAATAAAGCCTTAGCTTCAGCACCTATTTCATCAGGAAGGTTTTCCAAGACATCCCCACAATACCCAAAGACAATGGCATCCCTGGCTCTCTCATTATCAATCCCTCTTTGTTGGAAATAAAAAAGTTCTTCTTCACCGATTTTGGAAGTGCTTGCTTCATGTTCTATACGAGCAGAAGAACCTTTCACCTGTTTTTAAAAAAAGAAGTAAACAGAAATTTCTTTACACAGACAGATTATGTTACTCTAAAGTGCTAATGAAATTTCTTGAAGTACAAGAAAAATTCTAGCAATGGCCAGAAAATAGTCAAATATATGTTCTAATCATATAGATAGTGTCTAAATATTATCATTGCAGGCAGCAACGATCATTCCCTGTGAGTAAGTTTATATATCCTAACAACATATATAATTTACCCACCCCATGAAGAATGCAAGAAAGTTCATGCAGGACGTCCTGTGGAAACTTTAACTTTTCTTATTCATGAAAGAAATACCTGCTACATTTATTTACTAAAAGGTATCAAATATCTGACTAATGATCGTACTTAATTACCACACAGAGTCAGATAATGCAATTTTATTGAATGAAGAGGATATTTACTTAACAAATCTGCTAAAATAAACGTTTAATCATGAAAGTTGTCTCTTCATTGGTGTTGAAAATGGTGATTTGCCAAATCACGACAATCTGATAGGAAAGCACTAGCTTCTATTTTGTAATGAACCGATAACTAAAATCTCTCGATCAGACGTAAAATGAAATCATATTATTTGCAAAGGCAAAGACTAAAAACTTATCAAACTTCCTCCCAATAAAGTAGTAAACTATACTGTAAAAAATGGTAACTAAAAGCAGCTAAACTTATTATATACAATAATACAAGTTAAAAAAAATGCGCTTTATCAATCTTGAAGATAAGTTTTATTTCAACAGAAAATTCTGTATCTAAGTAGAAGTTCAAAATTTTGTTAATTCTACAACATTATCATACTTTTTTCTCCTTTGTATGGTTTTGTAATTTTGCGATCAAGTGTTTGTTGTAAACTATAATCCTTGTGGAAACACAAAATAACATCATCTTTTGCAATAATGAGCCACTTTACAAAAAAAACGAGTCCAGTCCAGATGTCCTTGTTGCATTCAGAAAAGCAGTAGTAACAAACATGGTGAAGGAATAGTGTTTCGGATGTAATTCTGATCTTGAAGTTGTAATAAGTACTTTTAATGGCGTATTTGTACAATGCAATATGATACTCGCCTTTGTGTTTTTATTAAGTATGGGTCATCGGACCTCAAGATGAGATAGCAAATAGCAAGTACACATCTACTAAAACAGGCTCATTGATCATTTTGACACACATACATTCACACATAAGTTAATAAAGTTAAGAATCATGTTATTAGAGCATGCATTTCAAGAAAAATACTTGGATGTCAGGGTAGGTGTTAGCAGCTGACATGTCACCAATAAGCATCGAATCACACTGAGACGAATTCCTAGCATTATCTGCCCGTGACTGAACCTGAACAAGACCCCGATAAGTAGTCCTCGATTTTCCAGCCGATATACTCTTTGAATTAATTACACTTTTCGTGTTTTTAGCCTTATGTATCATCCTTGTACCCGTATCCGCTTGTTGAAAATCATTAGTTACAGCAACCGAATAAAACTCACCCACTGAATCATCACCTTTTAGCACAACACTCGGGTGTTTCCATGTAATCGCGGACCCTGTCTCCACTTGAGTCCAAGATATCTTGGATCTTCTATTAAATGTCAACAGTGTGTATGGATAAGTTCCTAGTGTGGATATGTAGCTCTCATTTGTAAGGAATGAATCATCAAAGAGAATACCATTCAATATCTTCTACCAGCACAAAGACCCCTTTTTGTCACGAAATTATAAATCCCACCTTTTCCATTTTCATCTCCCGTATCCCAATTCTGTATCGTGGAGTATTTAATCTCTGCTTCCTCGTTACAATGAAGTTCCACCACAGCAGCATGAAGCTGATTCTTATCATAAGAAGGGGATGTACACCCTTCAAAATACTCAACAAAACTCCTATCATCAGCCACTATAAGAGTTCGCTCAAACTGGCCCGTTTCCTTAGCATTTATTCTAAAATCTGTCAATATTTTCATAGGGCATTTAGTGTCTTTAGGTATATACACAAACGACCCAGCAGTAAATACAGCCGCATTCAAAGCAGCATAGTAGTTATCAGCATAAGAAACAACTTTCCCTAAATACTTTCTAACCAAATCAGGATATCATTCAATGGCCTCCGACATTGAACAAAAGATGACTCCTGATTGTTCTTCTAAATTCTTACTATTTGTCGTTGCAATCGAAACACTATAAAAAACAGTATCCTTAGTAACTAATGGATCCTTTTCGCTTAGCGGGATATCAACTTCCTCATAATACTTAACGGATTAGCTTCATAAACACTATTTAAAGTTGGTTTCACTTAAGGTGCAGAATAATACTAACAAATATTCTGAAAATCAATCTCAGGGAATACATTATCAGACTACTTGGGCTGAGACATTTTACACTACTGATGCTAACCTTTCAACCTAAACTCAAGCAACCAATCAGGTTCATTATTTGTAGACCAAATCAGCCTAACTATTTATTCAATAAGCCCTTTATGTATAGTGAAGGAATCGATATCTTTACTGAATCCCCATGGCCTAGTGGTAAGGGCTTTGGTTTCCTCACAAGAGATCAAGGGTTCAAAGTTCAAACCCAGGTGTGTAGATTTGAAGGGAAGGGTCGGAAAAAACGGTCTTGAAAGTAACCCGGGGAGGCCGCGTACCTGAGTCAAAAGGGTCGCCCTCACCAGGTAACCTAAAGAGGGAAAAACCTCATCCGTTTACCCGTTTCCGGTCTTTAACACTAGTTATGTAGTATGGATATATGAATTAATACATGCACATATACATTCTAGTCACACATATAAATACCAGATTTCAGTAATGGATCTGTCATATAAAACCAACCTTCTTTCATGTACGACTGAAATAGCTATAAGGATTTAAAGCGTAACCATTGATTGAGAGAACCACAGAAGACAAAGGACCAACATTTGATAAGCTTATGAGCCAAGAAGATAGCTTATTCAAAGGTTAAAGCAATCATTTTACAGAGCCTATTCAATGAAAATCATGGTTGTAACAAAACTACATGCAGTTGAAATACACCAAAAATGTCTATCTAAACAAGAACGCAAAGTGTGGTCAATCAATTCGCCTCATCACCTTCAATTTGAGGACCATCAGCAAACAATAGTTCCTCGAAATCAACACTTTCATTTGAATCACTATCATACTCATACCATAAATGTGCAGTAGCATCAACAACGTTCAAGTTCGATAGAACTAGACAAAAGAATAGCATTCCCAGGTAATTAACATAATCTCTTTTAATTTTGAGAAACTAAAAGTTTTATAACATCTTTTTTCACTGAGTAATCGTGTTCGAGCTTGGTATCAATTTTCTTTAGCTTCATTAGACAAGAAGTAAACAATGTGAACATATATGACATATGATTACGGCAACAAAAGGTGTCATGTCACTAAAGCAACTTTTATTTGGGTTTACGTTTGTGAGACTTGTTTTTTTATTTTGAATCCCACATTGGTCGGAGGAATGATATTTTGCTTTCTTATATACTCTTGGTGTTTCCAAACCAATAAGTTGGAAAAAACATTATGTTGTTGTCTTTGTTTCTAGCATAGAGTTAGAGATTTAGACTAACTCTGATCCACAACGACAACAATTATTGTAATTTAACAACTTTTTGTCAAATTTTAAGTTCTATCTTTTTTATATATGTGTTGTTAGCTAATGATAAATGGAGTTTTCTAATTTTCATTTGCAAAAGTTTTGGAATTACTTAGGTCATGTTTGGCAACACCTTTTTGAAAGCGTTTATGAGCGGTAAGCGACAAGCGACAAACATTCCAGTCTTAACGCTTGTTTGGCAACACTGCTGCTAGCGTTTAACAACACGTCAAAAGCTTGCAATCTTAAGGTATGTTTGGCATGAAGCGGTGTGGAGCTTTTTGGAGGGGTAAGCAATGAGCATTTTGGTTTTTAAGTAGTTGTATGGCAAAAGAGCGATGAACTTGACTATCTTTTAAGAATACTTTTTTTCAATATTTTTTTAAGAAGCGGTGAGCTGTAACTACTACTCACAACTCACTGCTACTTTTAACAAACACAATCTATTCACAACTATCAATGTAGCTAAAGGGCTGTTTCTTTTATCATCCATCAATCACTGGTTTAAAAAGGTGTGCGAACAAAGACTCTTAAACTTTATATTTTTATAATTGCTTCATCGCTTAATACTTGGCTTCATTCTTCAAAAGATACATTATGTATCATGAACACAACCGTGCAGACTAGAATACGAATATTCATGAGTCAATATTTGGGATTTATTTTTTTCTTTTCTTTTCTTTTTAGTAACAATTTCAACCTCTTGTATCTCACATTGGTTGAAGAGATTTTTTTTTTAACCTATATCTCTTATCAGTATCCGACATCATGTACAGACACCATAACCGTAATCTCAAACTAAAAAAACTAAAAAAACCGGCATCTCATTTTCCTTCCAAATCCGATAACAATAAATTTCAAACCATAAAAACCTACATTAGCTTGTAAATTCTGCTTCTTTGATTCCTGTGGAACTAAAAATTTTTTGTATTTTTTTAATATAAAAAAAAAGGTAACCACGGTCCACACCAAAATTTGTTACTACTCTTTTCTCTTTGGAAGCTATTAGAAATTTGATACTCGAGCACACGTATTTAGGGGCAATGTGATTGGAGTTAGATATCACCAGCAACGCGTACTATTTATTCTGAAGATAAATGCTAAGAAAAAGTTATTGTATAATTTGGATGAGTGTTAGTTCATTTATACATGGACAAATCTTAGTGGAGATCTGGGAGGGCTCCCAAACTTTGAGGTTTTACCTATATTTGCTCAAATGAAATACAACGCTGACATTCTCAAACAAACTATTATAGCACTCGGCCCTCCCATAAAATTCATCTAAGTTCCGTCTATGCATTTATATTTATTATTAACAAACACGCATATGTGGATCTAATCGGGGTTTCTTCTCTGGTGGATTTGAGTAGTCGGGTTTATAGTGAGACTCGCTGCTTTGAAAACTGCCTTGTGCAAAGTTACAAAAAACAAGAAAGCTTGCTTTGAAAATCAACACGTGTTATACCTTTCGCGTTTAATACTTTTGGTTTACTTGAACCTGAGGCGGTGGAGCTCCTCAACAGAGTCTAAGAGTCTAACGAGTAATGCAAAGTAATGCTATGACATCCAAATCCACAAATGTTATTTTCAAAAGAATTAGATTTGCAATTCAAAAGAAAAGCTAGCGACGCAACTTGTTGCTCTTTGCCTTCCGCTCTATGTAATTCCAAAACTTTTGCAAATGAAAATTAGAAAACTCCATTTATCATTAGCCAACGCATATATAAAAAAGATAGAACTAAAAATTTGACAAAAAGTTGTTAAATTACAATAATTGTTGTCGTTGTGGATAACTCAGAGTTGGTCTAAAAATTTGACAAAAAGCAAAATATCATTCCTCCGACCAATGTGGGATTCAAAATAAAAAACAAGTCTCACAAATGTAAACCCAAATAAAAGTTGCTTTAGTGACATGACACCTTTTGTTGCCGTAATCATATATCATATATGTTCACATTGTTTACTTCTTGTCTAATGAAGCTAGAGAAAATTGATACCAAGCTCGAACACGATTACTTAGTGAAAAAAGATGTTATAAAACTTTTAGTTTCTCAAAATTAAAAGAGATTATGTTAATTAGCTAGATTTGCAATTCAAAAGAATTAGATTTGTAATTCAAATGAAAAGCTAGCGACGCAACTTGTTGCTCTTTGCCTTCCACTCTAAGTAATTCCAAAACTTTTGCAAATGAAAATTAGAAAACTCCATTTATCATTAGCTAACAACACATATAAAAAAAAGATAGAACTTAAAATTTGACAAAAAGTTGTTAAATTACAATAATTGTTGTCGTTGTGGATCACTCAGAGTCAGGGACGGAGCCAGAAAGAAATATGACCGGGTGCACACATTTTTTTTAACCGTAATATAATAGAGTTAAAAAGTGGATTAAAACGACGATTTCATTAAAACAATAATAAATGAACATATTACCTTCTAATTAGTGATTCTACGATCTCCCATAGCAAAAAAACACTTACGTGCACCCTCATTTTTAATATTAATAAGTTCTTCTTTCTCTATAGCACAAGTTAAAGCGCTGTTAAAATAATCATCACCCATCCAATTACGCAAATCAGTTTTAATGATCTTCATTTTAGAAAAACATCTTTCAACCGTAGCGGTAGCAACAGACAAGACTAAAGCCAACTTCAATTAAGTACTACTTTTCATATATACTGTAACTACGACAACAATAAAAATGCCCCATGACAACACAATTGGGGTACTATTCATATTCTAATATATTGTTGACTATCACTTAAATTTGTTATCCGTATTTGTCTTAATAGAAATTGCATAGTTATTCACTTATTCTTATTTCCCTAAGCCCTTATTGATGATGATATACTATACGGAACCAACAAATTAGTCAAGATTTCATACAACTAATCAAAACATGAAAACTCTAAAAGACATAATAAACAAATGAAAGATATATGGTACGACTTACGAACACGTTTCATCTTTGTGGTGTTGGTTCAATTTTGGATTTTGTAAATTGTTAGGATGATGAATAAACTTGTTCCATTAATGATGACGTATAGTCTACACCGGGTCACGGACCCGATTAGTAAACAATACAAATATTTAAGCCCGCTACGCGCGGCCCAGCTTCATATCGGTTGGACTACCAACCGGATGGCTTCGGCCCATAAGATGTTGTAACATTTTCATCATAAAATCAACTAGTGTATATATTTGTCAATAATTAATCTTTTGTGCTTAAAATAAGAGTTATGTTGCAGAAGGTAATTTAAACACCAAGATCGATCATTCATCATGTCGAATGTGAACATATAATATTTAAGTTCATATAAAACATAATGTAACAAATTTGAGAGTATTTGGACACTCGGATCTTCCTAAGTGCGACTTTGGACTAGCTGAATGAGAAGAGAATTGCTTAACTTAGTGCAAGTGTTTAGTTGAAATAAACGTTACCTACCAAGTTTTTTTTATAGGTTGATGTTTGTTGTTTTATCTTAAAAGCATGACATTTCATGATAATGTCACACACGCCATTGTAACTAATTGCTTTCATGATTAAAAAAAGCTTGTGTTTAGTTGTTGAAAATAATTTACGAGCGCATAATTATTTTGTCGATGTAGTTTTCAAAGTAATTACTAAATAGGGAATACAAAGATAAGGAATACAAGCTTCAATATATCACATCTTTTTTACGCGGATGATGTTGTGAATTATATCTGATTGGAATAGGCATGATATGGACAACATTATTAGAATCTTGCATGTCTTTTATCTTACTTCAGGTCTCAAAATTAATATATCTAAGTCGCATGTTTATGGTCTTGGTGTGAGCTTCAGTGATATTGAAGTTATGGCTTCTAACACGGGATGCACTTCTGTTAATATTCCTTTTACTTACCTTGGATTACCGATTGGTTCTAATATGAATTTGCTTGCTAATTGGCATCCTTTGATAGACCGGTTTCGTGCTGAACTTTGGAAAGCAAATTTGCTCTCTATTGGTGGCCGTTTAACACTTATCAAAGTTGTGCTAGGAAGTATTGGCATATATTATATGTCGATCTTTAAATGTCCATAATCTGTTCTCAAAACGTTAGAATCCATTCGGGCTTCTTTCTTTTGGGGAGGTAGCGGGGATAAACGAAAAATGGAGTGGATTAAATGGGAGAATGTTTTGGCGTCGTTTGATAAAGGTGGTTTAGAGATTGGCAGTTTGAAAGCTTTTAACCTAGCTCTTCTTCAAAAATGGCGATAGCGTTTCGTTCATAACCCAAATTCTCTTTGGGTTCAAGTGATAAAAGCTATACATGGGGATGATGTTGGGTTAGACTTCAGAGGTTGCAACTGTAGTGGTATTTGGTCTTCTATTATTTCTTCCTATTCTAATTTACATGCTCGCGATATCATTCGTTCCTACACTTTGTGTCGTAAGGTGGGTGATGGTATGTCCATTCTTTTTTGGAAAGATAATTGGGTTGGAAATGGACCTTTGTGTTCTAGATATAATAGATTATATCACCTTTTTTTTGCGGCAATTGTGGCTACATGGCCCCTAGACCAGAAGGCCTAGCGAGCCCACACAACCAGGTTGGGTCCAGCCTAGAAGGCAATGGCACCCTTCCCTTTACGCACGCGGGAGGAAACCCCTATCGCCCTAAACAAGACTCGAACTTGAGACCTTGCCTAGGAGGGTAAAACCTCCATACCGCTAGACCAGAGGCCTGTTGAACAGATTATATCACTTAAATTCTAATGCTAATTGCGTGCTTGCGGATCGTATATCCAATGATGAATGGGTTTGGAATTGCAATAGACAAAGTATAGGTAGTCGAAATGTATCTCCTCTTGAAGTTTTGGTTTCGGAGTTAGGGTATGTCTCTTTGAGCAATCGTCTCGATGCTTGGTATTGGAGGATTTCGGATGATGATAGTTTCTCTGTCCAAGCCACAAGATCTCATATTAACAACAGCTTACCGCCTTCGTTAAGTCCTAGTATTAGATTGTCTAAGTTATTACCTCGTAAGGTAAATGTTTTCATTTGGCATCTTATTTTGGATAGATTACCTAATCGTTTAAATCTGTCTTTGCGGGGGCTAGACATTTCTTCTATTGCATGCTCGTTGTGCAACATGGGTATGGAATCTAACGATCATGTTTTTTTTGGTTGCGATACGGCTAGTAGCATTTGGCGCCTTATTCGAGTGTGGACTGATATTAATATGCCTCTTTTTTCCTCATGGTTCTATTGGTTACAATGGCTAGATAATTGGAGAGCTTCAAAGGACTCTAAAGACAGTGTGTATGTTATTTCTGCGGCTTCTTTGCGGGTTTTATGGCGATATCGAAATAGAATTACTTTTAATTCTCATCCTACGAGGAAAAGTGATCTTTTCGATTCTATTCGTTTATTTTCTTTCTCTTGGCTTAAGTTTAGAGGTCATAAGGTAAATTGTTGGAACTATTGGTTTAATAAGCCATTGTAATTTCTCTTCTAGCTTCTTGCTAGAGATCTTTTATTTTTAATGAAATCATTGTTCAAAAAAATAATAATAAATAAATAAAATATATTAATAGTGTACCACGTATAAGAGAGAAAAAAGTATCTGAGATACATTCTAATATGAGAGAAATGCAGACATGGACGGATCCACATGTATGCCGGGTGTGGCACGGGCTACACCCGATTTTATGTCACGAAGTGCAAAAAGATTCCAAAACTGTTGTTTTCGTGGTATGTTCAACCCCCAACTTTTTTTGCTACTTTCGTTTTTTACGGTGTAACTTCAGTTAGTCCAATACTTCTTTTGTACAACACCCTCTTAAAAATCCTGGGTCCGCCCCTGAATGCAGAAGGATATGTGTGCGGAAGATATAGAGTGTTAAAAGAAGTGTAAAAATAGCGTTAAACTAACCAACTATTTAAGTTACGGATTATGGGAAAAATGTTTTACAGCTAAAAAGATTGACTTAAATTACAAGTTTATATATAAAATATTTGGGAGTTTGTATATAGTTTCAGGAATACAATAGAAATACACTATAACTTTTGATTTGTTTAGCCGTGTTGGGTTACTTCAGTACCCAAGTCTCATTAGACAAAGATTTGAACACAAATTATGCTATGTGTTGGAAAACCTTAAACGACTTCAAGTCACTGAGTAAACAGTTGCTCAGTGAGTCACCTTCAGGATGCAAAGGACGAGTCTAAGAAGAAAGCCTTTCCACTCAGTGAGGCGGTTCTCAGTGAGTGGCACCTTAGCCAAAGAAGAAGGTGATGGGTTCAGTGAGTGATGACAATAGCTCACTGAACCCCAAGACTCCTCAACAACTAAAGAAGTATGATTTAAAGACTGAAGAATGAAGGCCTAAGGACTGAAGATTAGGCGGGATGGAGCGGGAAAGTTTTGAAGAGATAAGACGTGGTCCTTATCACCTGAAGTCAAACTTTCCCTGAAAGGAAAAATGTCAGGGACAGTGTCATCACTCTTAATCAGAAAGTAGAATTATCTTTTGCCCAAAATATCCTAATGTAACAAAGACAAAATATGTAAGTATTTTGTCTCTATTAGCTTAGGTCATCATTTGTCTTTATCATAAAGGTTGTAAAATACTTGTGTATAAATAGGTAACATAAGAGAGGAGTAAAAGTTGACAAGTTTATGCACTTAATGCTTAGACATTCACAAACAACTTTTACTCCTCCAAAGAACAACCTAGTCCCTGAGATAGCTCAGTAGGACCTTTAGTTGTCACTCTAGCTTAGCTTGAGTTTAGTGAGGAGTCATACCATACTTGTCATTTCAATCCCAAGTGTTGTTCCGCAAAAACTTGGGTATAATTCTTTGATTGATTTCTAATAAGAATTAAACGTTGAAAAATTACTGTGTCTCTTTACTTTACGTTTTATTCAAATATCTTTCAAAGTATTTCATATCATTATCTTAGCATGGTGCACGTTTAGACTATCTCTATAGTTAGTTTATCCGTGTAAACGGGACCAACAAGTGGTATCAGACACTCTGGTTTATAAAACTTTCAAAACAAAAGAGTGCTCAAAAGTTTTTAAAATAAAAGATCCTACCATGACTGATAATGATGTACCCCAACTAGTCGATAAAAAGGGGGGGGGAGCTATAATGCTACTGCTCCCCGACTTGAAGTTGGAAAATTCAACAAGTGGAAAAAGCGCATGCTTTGCTACTTGACTGGGATGGAACCTTATTATATCACACTGATTAATGAGGGTCCATATGTCCCTAAAACTGTTGAAGGTTTAGTTAAACCTGAAGGTCAATGGACCTCTGATGAGAGAAGGGTGGTAAATCAAGACCAACGCCTAAAAAGCATCATTATATCTTGTCTTCCTGACGATATAATGGAATCAGTCATCAATTGTTCAACTGCTAAGCAGACTTGGACTGACTTGGTTCACAGCTATGAAGGCCCCTCAGATACCAAGGAAAACAGGATAATGGACCTGAAACTTGAGTATAACACTTTCAGGGCCAAAGACTCTGAAAGTCTCTCAGAGACCTATACCCGTTACAAAACCCTTCTGAATGAACTGACCAATGACGGTGTCACCCTGTCTAAGCATGAAATTAATGTTGGCTTTGTCAACTGTCTCCCTGAGAAGTGGTTAAACTTCTCTCAGGGTCTAAGAAATGCCAACCACCTTCAAAATCTTGAGCTGGCTGAGATTTATGGTAAGTTTCTCTATGAGGATAACCTAATCTCTAGAAGATACCCAAAAGCTCAAGATGTCAAAAAGACCTTGACCAGCTCACCCATATCAACTGCTTTCTATTCAAATGGTATTGTGCAGGACTTTCAAGAAAACTCTGATGATGAGGCAGATGAGAGGAGCAGTGAGGAGTACCTAAATGATTTACAAATTGAATTTCAAGAAAGGGCACTCCTTGCAAACTCAAAACGTTTTATCAGTAGGAACAAAACTTTTTCAAAAGCAAAAGCAAATGAAAACACTGAATGTTTTAAATGTGGCAAAAAGGGTCATTTTGCAAAAGAATGTTTCTCAAAAACAACCTCAGAACCCTCATACAGATTTTCAGGAAACAACTCTTCAGGACCTAAGTTCCAACCTAAAATGCTTCAGTCCCCACAATACTTTCAAAACAAAACTGAGAACAGTTCTCAAAAGGATTTTGAATCTAAGTATAGAAAAGCTAAAGCCAAACTTGCACTTCTGGAGGCAGCTTCCTCAGCCCCTCAGTCACCTCAGGCCCCCAAACCTTCACAGGCTAAAAACAAAGGGCTAGTTGCTGAAACTTTTGACTGGGATGAGGTATCTATATCCTCAGAAGATGAAGAAGTTCATGTCAGTGCACTGATGGCACTCTCAGATGATAACAAACTGGCTGTGGGCAAAAGTCATGCCAGAAATGGTGAATGGGTCAACATCACCATGAGGAAGGTAAATATCTTACTTTCTATGGATGATGATTCTGATTGGCAATCTTACTTGAATTATATCAATGTTGATCTTAAGTTTGTTGAAGAGCAAAGATTGAATCTATTGTCAAAATATAACAAACTTTTTTTTGAACTAACTAAGTGTAGAGAAGAGCTTCTTGCATTAAAGCAAACAAAACTTGAAAATGTCACATTACAAATTCAAAACACTGAGTTAGTTAAACAAAATCATGCTCTTCAAGAAGAACTTAAGAAAGAAAAGGATGTCATAGAGAGCTGGACTAAGAAAAATCCCAGTCTCTATGACACAGTCAGTCTGATTCCCAGCACCAAAAAGAAAGTAATAGGAGAGGACCATTTCACTGAATTCCCCAGTGAGAGGAAGTTCCTGCCTGCTGGCACATCCTTTGATAAGGAAATGAATCCTAAGTCAAAGGATTGCATTGAAAGATTCGATCCTGATGACATCATGCCAAACTTTGACACTGGAAAAATCTTAGTGCCTGAAAGTCAGGCCATTAAGGAGTTACTTGGAGTCACTGATGACTCCAGTTGTGCTGAAGATAGCAATGAATATGAAACAGCACCCCAAACTCCTTTACCACCACTGAAAGTCCTTTAGGGAGCTGAACCATGTTCTGATATAGGACCTCTTGTCTACTCCCAACACTCTCCCAAGGAGAGAGCTGGTTTAGGCACAACGATCCTGAAAAGGCCCAACTCTGAACAAAACAAAACAGTGTCAGCTCCCACT
>LBNU01033253.1:0-11038 GCA_014162995.1 Artemisia annua
TCCCAATAAAAAGAAACAACGGTATATGACTACTCATTACGAGGAAAAGAAACAACCCCTTAAATCATACTCAACTTATTTATTATTCATCAACTTATTGTTCTATACTAAACGATACCGTGTGGGAACATATGAACACGATGACACCTGATGACGCCTACTTAAACACACATTGAATAATGATAACATAGTCATAACAGATACATGTTTAATGATTTATTCATGGACGATAACTCAGACACATTTACACTTCACATGGATTTCTACCATCAAATAAGGTACACAATTCCAAAACGAAACAATGTAGGTGTACTTTAAAATTCTAGGCATATCATTCTACACGAACTTAGGTGTTGTTTGTTTTGGGCGAATGGAATGGTTTTTAAAATGATGTGACAATTACAATTCGTTTGGTTCGATCTTTCGGATGTGAAACAGTATTTGTTACCCATACATATGGCTTTTCATAAAACCCATGAGACCCTTTAGTATTCCTGAAAACCATTTATCTTTTGTTGACTTTTGTATCACATTTCAAAGATATAGTTCATGCAAATAGAATATATTTTTTTTTAGAGTACGTGTGTATATTTACAAACCATAATAATTGTAATTAATGATTATAATAATTGTAATTAATGATTATTTAATTATTTATTTTGAAACAAAACCCAATACCATTATAAATACCAAACAACAATTTATACTATCATTTCTTTTCTTTCTCATACTTTTCTTTCAAATCATTCTCAAATTCAAATCCAATTCTAAACCTACTTGCAAACCAAACGGGCCCTTAACTCGCTTTCTTTTGTGGGCCTTGTACTCGTCTTATCAACATTATGGGGCATTATACAATATATATAAACCCCAGGAATGTGGGATGCACCCCTGGGGTGGTTTAAAACGGGATTACAGTACCTAAATCCCACAATTCGTGGTCCAAAAGTGGGGAATTCACTGTTTTGCGCACTGTTCATGGCTAATTACAAAATACAAATGACTAATGACAGAAAGTATGTGGTTCACAACATGGGAAGTTACTATTTTAAGCACTGTTCATCGCTAATTGCACTGCCTAATGACATCTTAATTGCATAATTAATCTTGGAAAATCCAGAAGGTGTAACCCCATGTGATTTGCAGCATCACTGTAGCAGCATGTAGCTTCAAAATATTGCCACCTTTGTACTTCATGCATGGAAAATTTTGACACCTTGGTACTTGAGTATGGAAATATAAAAAAATCTGCAACACATTTTGGACATAAAGGTGTGCCCAGAAACTTCCAGGACACATTTCTCACCATCTTATTCACCATTTGATCTGCAAGAAAACAAAAAAAAAAAAATCATCCATCAAGAAGTGAATAAAAAAAAGTGAATCTTTGTTTTGCATAGGTATTTTAGTAATTCATGCTATTGATGCTACTTTTGAACTATTTTTTTACCTGATCTTTTCACCTCATGTTTTTTTTTTTTTTTTTTTTTTTTTTTTTTTTTTTTTTTTTTTTTTTTTTTTTTTTTTTTTTTTTTTTTTTTTTTTTTTTTTTTTGTTTTTGTTTTTGTTTTTGTTTTTGTTTTCTTTTGCATGCAGCCACCAACCAGTATTGAAGATTCGAACCTGCCAAGCTACAACTAAAGGTGATTTACAATATGTTTTATCATTTTATCCTATTTGATTATGCTTACTTTGGTTTACTAATCTGTTTCACTATTTAATATTCCTAACAAATGATGCCACATACTATAGATTGCTTACACTCCTACTACTTATACTACTATATGCATGGTGGACTTTGTTATATAGTTATTGCATGTTTTAGAAATCATATATGTTGCTGTAAAAAATGCCTACAAATCCAAGTTCCTTAATACTAGATGACCTGCAGTCACTAGAAAATTATATGTATGATTTAAATGGTACCCATTTATTAGATCTGCAACCCCCCCTGAGTTAAATGCTGTAGAGCAGCAAAAATGGGTTCAAAAATAGAATCGTTATCGTCGACGAAAAACCAATAGAATGGCACAAATTCCTAGGAATTCTTATTCTTCTATAGGTGAAAGCACATCTCAAGTTGAACCTATGCAACACCACCATGACATGTACGCCTGTAAAAACCTTGAACCATATACACCACAAAATATCCAAACAAATGTGAATAATTTAGAAGGAGACCAGAACTTACTTCAAAAGCAGTTGGTCAGTAGCTCCTTCATCAATGGCACGAAGGACGACCGTAAACGGAAAGCAGTTATGCATGCCCCACCTGCACCTCAAACCAGGAAAAAACAAAAAGGTAAGTACTCTGCATCTGACATACTTTTTTATGCCTCTACTTTTTCCAAAACATTACTTACTCATTCATTTTTTCAGGCACGACATACACTTATACTCATTTAACAACTGAAAACTGCAACATGGAAGTAACTCCTCAACTTTTTTACTCTGGAAGTGTACCAAATGTGAATACTTTAGAAGGAGACCATAACTTACTTCAAAAGCAGTTGGTCAGTAGCTCCTTCATCAATGGCACGAAGGACGACCGTAAACGGAAAGCAGTTATGCATGCCCCACCTGCACCTCAAACCAGGAAAAAACAAAAAGGTAAGTACTCTGCATCTGACATACTTTTTTATGCCTCTACTTTTTCCAAAACATTACTTACTCATTCATTTTTTCAGGCACGGAATACACTTATACTCATTTAACAACTGAAAACTGCAACATGGAAGTAACTCCTCAACTTTTTTACTCTGGAAGTGTACCAAACTCTGGACCAAATATATTGGAGTCACCTGACATGAGGTCACAAGAATTTATTGATTTAGCACAAGCAAAAACACACGCATTTGGGAGCATTAAAACAACAAGAGGTATTCTTTTATATTTGTTTTATTCATATTTGACTATGTACCTGCTGTTTTTAAGAAACTGAAGTTTATATATGCTTATGCACAATCTCTGTATTGTCATTCAGTATGTTCTTCCACTGATGAAGGCTGTTCTCAACTGCAACAAAATCCTCCTTCTGCAGCAACCCATTTGACGTCTGAATTTGAAAAGCCTCATGAACTGCACAACATGCAAAATCAAAGAAAGGTTAAAAATAAAAGAGCTGGAGCAAATTATAGAAACCGTAAAAGACAAACCACGTATGACAATCAAACCAGTCATACAAATATGGAACAGTTAAACGGCGACCATGTAGATGGAAACTCGGTGATTTATTCAACAGAAACTCAAAACGAAGGTATGACAATTAATATTTTGTGCACAAGCAGTNAATTAAAAGGAAACTGTCATCGGTCTTACCCAAAGTACACAAAATGTTGTGGAGGAGGTCAAGTGTATCTTGCAAAGGAGATCGACCCACCTGAATTTTTAAAGATTCTCTTCAGAGAGAAACATTTCTTAGACAATGTGCGTGCATACAATCAGATGTTTAGCATGACATCATTTGGAGCAGAAATCGACAACTCAATAAATGATGGGAGGGGGCCTTATGTGTTCAAAATTTCAGGAGAGCTGCATCATTATATAGGTACATTGTGCCCAACCAGTGGGACTGGCCCAAGGTTCCTACAGCTTTATATTTATGATACTGCAAACGAAGTTAAGCACAGAATGGAACCTTTTGGTGGAGTAACGGAGAGTGGGCTGAATCCTGAAATAGTGCAAGCATTGATACACATATTGGATGATAACAACGAACTGGTACAAGTGTTCAGAACAGCAAGAGACAGAGTTGAAGAAGGGAATATTCCAGAATTCAAGATCCAGCTTTATAACGTGAAAGGCGCTCAAGAATACCAACTTCCGTCTTCTGGGACACTTGGAGGAATCGTCTTTCAGCCCGATGCAAATTCACAGACAGACTATGACATGATTGTAGAATACAGAGATAGGCAACCAAAAAGGATCAACAAACTTCATAGTTCGTATATGTCTCTTCAATTCCCACTTCTTTTTGTTTATGGTCAGCCGGGCTACAATACGGAGATGACGCTGAAACCAACAAATGGCGGAAAGAAAAGAACCAAGCTGACAATGAACATGTATTATAAATATCAGCTACATGAACGGTTTGACCAATTTGGTCTTCTATTTAAAGGTGGGAGGCTATTCCAACAATATGTTGTGGTTGTCTATTGTACGCTTGAACAAGAGAGACTTGATTTTTTAAGATCAAAACAAAATACACTTAGAACAGAATGCCTTTCGGGAATCAGTGACGCAATGTCAAAAGGTGATCACTTTGGATCTGATATAGGCCGAAGGATTATACTTCCTTCAAGTTTCACGGGAGGTCCAAGATACATGTATAGCCATTACCTTGATGCATTGGTGATATGCAGAGTTCTTGGCAATCCTCAGTTTTTTATAACTTTCACATGTAACGTGAATTGGCCAGAAATCAGAAGACGTATGCGAAAATATCCAGAACTGACACCAGCTGACCGAGCCGATGTAGTGGACCGTGTTTTTCAGCAGAAGGTAGAAGATTTCTTAAAGGTGCTAAAAGAACAAGAATTTTTTGGACAGTGCACTGGAGGTATGTCACATTGTTACCCTCTTATTTTAATTAGATAAATGAATATCCAAATTCAATTTTTTTTCCTTTTTTTTAAGATACTACTCTTCATATTAATTGTGTGTTTTTTTTTTCTTTTGTATAGTTCTCTACACTATTGAGTTCCAGAAACGTGGCCTTCCACATTGTCATACACTCTTATGGATAGACGCACGAGATAAAATAAAGAATCCGGAAGAAATAGATAGATTCATTTCTGCTGAATTACCAGATAGAACATCTGATCCAGATGCATACAGAGTTGTGGCCGATATGATGATGCATTGCCCTTGCGGAAATGCTAAGCCAAAAGCTCCTTGCATGCAAGAAGGCGTTTGCAGCAAGCACTTTCCAAAAAAATATAATGAAACAACTTATTTTGATGACAACGGCCATGTGCATTATCGAAGAAGAAGAACAGAATCGTACGTCATGAGAGGCGAAGTAAAATTAGACAACACACATGTTGTACCTTATAATCGCCTACTTTATCTCATGTTTCATGCTCACATCAATGTCGAATACTGTGGCTGGAGCATGTTGATAAAGTATTTATTCAAGTATATTTCAAAAGGAACAGATCGGATTGCTGCACGTATTGTTAGACCAATTGGTGAACCAAGCACATCATCATCTGCTCCAAAGATACAGATAGATGAGATTAAAAACTTTATTGACGGTCGTTTCATCTGTCCAAATGAGGCATGTTGGAGGATACTTGACTTCCCAATACACCATCGAGAGCCTCCAGTGCAGATACTAGCAGTATACCTTCAAGATATGCAACAAATCACTTTTCGTGACAAAGAGCCCCTTCAATACATCGTCACAGACGATGGAAGGAAGCTGACAACTTTGACACAATGGTTTGCATACAATGAAAAGAATACAGACGGAAGGCATCTAACATATTTAGATTTTCCTTCCGAATATGCATGGTATGAGGACACAAAAGCATGAAAGCGTAGGAAATTCAAGACAAAATACTCGATTGGAAGATTGGTGTACGTGCACCCAGCTGCAGGAGAACTCTTCTATTTCCGGTTGCTGCTAAGTCACCAGAAAGGTTGCAAATCGTTTGTTGAAGTCCGCACTATTAACAACAGGGTCTACCGCACATATCGTGAAGCATGCCAAGCTATGGGTCTACTCGACGATGACAAAGAATGGGACATAGCACTGCAAGAAGCATCGGCATCAGCAACAGTTGCCGAATTACGCACACTGTTTGCTCACATATTGATTTACTGTGAAGTCGCAGAACCTCTCAAACTTTAGGAAAAGCATTGGCATCGTATGGCAGAAGATATACCAGCAAAAGCAGCAAAGACAAGCGGCGTTAGAGATCTACATGTAAATAGCCCAGAGATAAAGGACTATATCATTTATGAGATAGAAATGGTTCTCAACAGCCGTTCAAAATCAGTTAAAGAGTTCGGTTTCTCTTTACCTCCACAGCATCTTATTGACGATTTGCAGAATAGATTGCTGATGGAGGAAAGAAATTATAACCGTGACGAATTGAAGAAGGAAGTGGCAAATTCAGTTGTTAAACTTAACACTGAACAGCTACAGATTTATGAAGTTATAGTTAACGCATGTAAGAATAAAAAACAGGAATTACTATTTGTGTATGGTCACGGTGGTACGGGTAAAACTTTCCTTTGGAAAACCATTATAAACACCCTACGCTCCGAAGGAAAGATTGTCTTGGCTGTCGCATCATCAGGTATTGCATCATTGCTCTTACCGTCCGGCCGAACAGCACATTCAAGGTTCAAGATACCGCTAGATTTGAGTGACGAATCAATGTGTAGCATTAAAAAAAATATAATGATAGCAAAATTGCTTATCGAAACTGATCTTATTGTGTGGGATGAAGCACCGATGAATGACCGGCGATGTTTCGAAGCACTTGACAGAACATTACGAGATATTTTAAGCAAGTCAGAAAAACCATTTGGCGGAAAAACCATTATGTTAGGTGGAGACTTCAGACAAACATTGCCAGTTAAAAAAAAAGCAACAAAGTCTCAGGTGATTGGCTCATCAATTGCGAGGTCACACTTATGGCGGTATTTTAAATTGTACAAGCTTACACGTAACATGAGAGTGTTAAAAGCAAACCTGAATGAAGATGAGAGGACAGCAGCAGCCGAATTCTCCAGATCGCTGTTAGGCATCGGTGACGGAAAAATAGGCGAACCTGACGAAGAAGATCCAGAGGAAAGTAGGTGGATACCAATTCCTGCAAAATATCATATACCAAATGATGAGAACGGTATGCAAGAGCNATTTACTGTGAAGTCGCAGAACCTCTCAAACTTTAGGAAAAGCATTGGCATCGTATGGCAGAAGATATACCAGCAAAAGCAGCAAAGACAAGCGGCGTTAGAGATCTACATGTAAATAGCCCAGAGATAAAGGACTATATCATTTATGAGATAGAAATGGTTCTCAACAGCCGTTCAAAATCAGTTAAAGAGTTCGGTTTCTCTTTACCTCCACAGCATCTTATTGACGATTTGCAGAATAGATTGCTGATGGAGGAAAGAAATTATAACCGTGACGAATTGAAGAAGGAAGTGGCAAATTCAGTTGTTAAACTTAACACTGAACAGCTACAGATTTATGAAGTTATAGTTAACGCATGTAAGAATAAAAAACAGGAATTACTATTTGTGTATGGTCACGGTGGTACGGGTAAAACTTTCCTTTGGAAAACCATTATAAACACCCTACGCTCCGAAGGAAAGATTGTCTTGGCTGTCGCATCATCAGGTATTGCATCATTGCTCTTACCGTCCGGCCGAACAGCACATTCAAGGTTCAAGATACCGCTAGATTTGAGTGACGAATCAATGTGTAGCATTAAAAAAAATATAATGATAGCAAAATTGCTTATCGAAACTGATCTTATTGTGTGGGATGAAGCACCGATGAATGACCGGCGATGTTTCGAAGCACTTGACAGAACATTACGAGATATTTTAAGCAAGTCAGAAAAACCATTTGGCGGAAAAACCATTATGTTAGGTGGAGACTTCAGACAAACATTGCCAGTTAAAAAAAAAGCAACAAAGTCTCAGGTGATTGGCTCATCAATTGCGAGGTCACACTTATGGCGGTATTTTAAATTGTACAAGCTTACACGTAACATGAGAGTGTTAAAAGCAAACCTGAATGAAGATGGGAGGACAGCAGCAGCCGAATTCNGGAAAAACCATTATGTTAGGTGGAGACTTCAGACAAACATTGCCAGTTAAAAAAAAAGCAACAAAGTCTCAGGTGATTGGCTCATCAATTGCGAGGTCACACTTATGGCGGTATTTTAAATTGTACAAGCTTACACGTAACATGAGAGTGTTAAAAGCAAACCTGAATGAAGATGAGAGGACAGCAGCAGCCGAATTCTCCAGATCGCTGTTAGGCATCGGTGACGGAAAAATAGGCGAACCTGACGAAGAAGATCCAGAGGAAAGTAGGTGGATACCAATTCCTGCAAAATATCATATACCAAATGATGAGAACGGTATGCAAGAGCTTATTAATTTTATTTATGATGATGAAACATTGAAACGACCAACAGCCCAGGTTTTACAAGAAAAAGCTATCGTCTGTCCCAAAAATGAAACAGCTGATGCGATAAACGAAAAAATTCTATCAACCTTACAAGGAGAACCTACAACCTACATCAGCTCAGATGAAGCGATACCTGTTGGAAGAGATGGAGCTGCAACCGAGATGTTATACCCACCAGAGTACCTCAATACTTTTAAGTTCCCGGGTTTGCCACCAAACAAACTTCAACTAAAAGTTGGAGTGCCAATTATGCTCCTCAGAAATGTCAACCTCGAGGGCGGTCTCTGCAATGGCACAAGAATGATTGTCAAAAATCTTATGACAAAACTTATTGAAGCAGAAATCATTACAGGAACACGAGTTGGAGAGAAAGTATACATTCCACGAATCCCACTTACACACAAAGACCCAAACTATCCTTTCATTTTCAAGCGCAAACAATTTCCAGTTGTGCAGATACTAGCAGTATACCTTCAAGATATGCAACAAATCACTTTTCGTGACAAAGAGCCCCTTCAATACATCGTCACAGACGATGGAAGGAAGCTGACAACTTTGACACAATGGTTTGCATACAATGAAAAGAATACAGACGGAAGGCATCTAACATATTTAGATTTTCCTTCCGAATATGCATGGTATGAGGACACAAAAGCATGAAAGCGTAGGAAATTCAAGACAAAATACTCGATTGGAAGATTGGTGTACGTGCACCCAGCTGCAGGAGAACTCTTCTATTTCCGGTTGCTGCTAAGTCACCAGAAAGGTTGCAAATCGTTTGTTGAAGTCCGCACTATTAACAACAGGGTCTACCGCACATATCGTGAAGCATGCCAAGCTATGGGTCTACTCGACGATGACAAAGAATGGGACATAGCACTGCAAGAAGCATCGGCATCAGCAACAGTTGCCGAATTACGCACACTGTTTGCTCACATATTGATTTACTGTGAAGTCGCAGAACCTCTCAAACTTTAGGAAAAGCATTGGCATCGTATGGCAGAAGATATACCAGCAAAAGCAGCAAAGACAAGCGGCGTTAGAGATCTACATGTAAATAGCCCAGAGATAAAGGACTATATCATTTATGAGATAGAAATGGTTCTCAACAGCCGTTCAAAATCAGTTAAAGAGTTCGGTTTCTCTTTACCTCCACAGCATCTTATTGACGATTTGCAGAATAGATTGCTGATGGAGGAAAGAAATTATAACCGTGACGAATTGAAGAAGGAAGTGGCAAATTCAGTTGTTAAACTTAACACTGAACAGCTACAGATTTATGAAGTTATAGTTAACGCATGTAAGAATAAAAAACAGGAATTACTATTTGTGTATGGTCACGGTGGTACGGGTAAAACTTTCCTTTGGAAAACCATTATAAACACCCTACGCTCCGAAGGAAAGATTGTCTTGGCTGTCGCATCATCAGGTATTGCATCATTGCTCTTACCGTCCGGCCGAACAGCACATTCAAGGTTCAAGATACCGCTAGATTTGAGTGACGAATCAATGTGTAGCATTAAAAAAAATATAATGATAGCAAAATTGCTTATCGAAACTGATCTTATTGTGTGGGATGAAGCACCGATGAATGACCGGCGATGTTTCGAAGCACTTGACAGAACATTACGAGATATTTTAAGCAAGTCAGAAAAACCATTTGGCGGAAAAACCATTATGTTAGGTGGAGACTTCAGACAAACATTGCCAGTTAAAAAAAAAGCAACAAAGTCTCAGGTGATTGGCTCATCAATTGCGAGGTCACACTTATGGCGGTATTTTAAATTGTACAAGCTTACACGTAACATGAGAGTGTTAAAAGCAAACCTGAATGAAGATGAGAGGACAGCAGCAGCCGAATTCTCCAGATCGCTGTTAGGCATCGGTGACGGAAAAATAGGCGAACCTGACGAAGAAGATCCAGAGGAAAGTAGGTGGATACCAATTCCTGCAAAATATCATATACCAAATGATGAGAACGGTATGCAAGAGCTTATTAATTTTATTTATGATGATGAAACATTGAAACGACCAACAGCCCAGGTTTTACAAGAAAAAGCTATCGTCTGTCCCAAAAATGAAACAGCTGATGCGATAAACGAAAAAATTCTATCAACCTTACAAGGAGAACCTACAACCTATATCAGCTCAGATGAAGCGATACCTGTTGGAAGAGATGGAGCTGCAACCGAGATGTTATACCCACCAGAGTACCTCAATACTTTTAAGTTCCCGGGTTTGCCACCAAACAAACTTCAACTAAAAGTTGGAGTGCCAATTATGCTCCTCAGAAATGTCAACCTCGAGGGCGGTCTCTGCAATGGCACAAGAATGATTGTCAAAAATCTTATGACAAAACTTATTGAAGCAGAAATCATTACAGGAACACGAGTTGGAGAGAAAGTATACATTCCACGAATCCCACTTACACACAAAGACCCAAACTATCCTTTCATTTTCAAGCGCAAACAATTTCCAGTAAAAGTATGTTATGCCATGACAATAAATAAAAGTCAAGGTCAATCTCTCAACAAAATTGGCGTGTTTTTACCACAACCAGTTTTCAGCCATGGCCAGCTATATGTTGCATTATCTCGCGCTACATCACCTAATGGTTTAAAAATTCTTTTGGCGCCTGATAGTGAATATCCACCACAAATGACTAAAAATATAGTATATAGGCAATTTTTGCATACAATTGTCCCACTACAGGTTCATACTGTAACACCCCCAACTCAAATATGGCAGCTACAGTGCTGGGGGTATTACGAAAATAGAAACCAGGCACATTTATAGTAAACGACCACAACTCGGGACGTTTAAAATGTGACCAAAACATATCATTCGATTTATAAACCATTTAGAGTACAAGTACTCTTT
>LBNU01033253.1:11142-32760 GCA_014162995.1 Artemisia annua
CTTCTGAACAGCACCATGCTTAATCACTTGATCCATAAGACGTTCAGCCATGCTGATGGTGTCATCCAAAGTCTCAGCATTGTAAGATGTCACATGTCCTTGGGTACTCGCAGGTAATCCTCCAATGAATTTCTCAAGCAACTTCTCATTATCAGGTACCATGTGAGCACAGAATACCTTCAACTCCTGGAAGCGGCGCACATATGCAGCAAGATCATGGCCCTTCACAGCCAAGTAGTAAAACTCTGTGTCCAACTTCCTCAAATCACCACGAGAACGATACTTCTTAATCATATCTGCCTTAAAGTCATCCCAAGTGGTGCTGAATGCATTCTCCATCCCTTTCTCTTGGGCATAAGCATTCCACCATGACAAGGCATGCTCCAACAATGTACCCGTCGCGTACTTCACCTTGTTGTTCTCAGTACAATTGCTCCTTTGAAATACCGACTCTATCTTCTCAAACCACTGAGTCAGTCCAACTGCTCCTTCAGTTCCTTTGAAGGTAGTAGGCTTACAATCCATAAACTCCTTAAAAGTACAGAAATGGTTATTGGGAACCACTCGAACTCCAGCCTGTCCAACATCCTGATGGACACCTGCTTGCCCAGCAAGCGCTGCTGCAATCCCTTCATCAATCAACTGCTGAATGGCAGCTGGGGTCATTCTCTTAGGAGGCATAATTCTATCAATCAATACATTCACAACCATTGTAAGTATTCGATCAATGTGTCAGAATTATAGTGCAAGACCAACAACACCCCAAAAGAAAAGACATAGCATAGGTCAACACCGTTAATAGTACATCATCATAATACATCATAGATTTCATACTTGACATTGGTCTTACAAGAATTGCAAAACAAATACAAGCTTCTGATAAAATCTATCAACCGAACTAGTCAGTCGATACGTACTAGATAAACTACTATCAAAGATACTAACAACCATGAATGTCTAATCACTGCTCTCTCTACGACCTCCATACACAGCCATCACATCAACACTGTCACTAGGCCTGAACCTAGCCAACCTGTCATAGTACACCTGCCACTGCGTAGCATGAAGCTCATCCCATAATGACTGAATGCTACGATAATGTCGTCTGCTGTCTATATCAAGAAACACCTCTCTCATAGTCAACTGATCCACCATCCTACTCATCTCAGCCATTCTCCCATCTAGCAAATCCAAACGCTCCTGCACCCTAGCGTTCGACTGCTCCAACATACTCAACCTCTCACCCTGCCTCTGGTGCTCCAAATACATCTCTCCTGCTACTCTCCTATCATCCTGCACCTCTCGTCTCAATCCTGCAACCTCAAACTGCCTATCACCCACACGTCTACTGATGTTCCTATGGCTATTCCTACACCAGGCTACATCCCGTCTCAAATGACTCAGCAAAGCTCTAAGCTCTGCCGGAGTAACACGAGCAACTGTCGAAGACTCACCAACCTCATACGTCGTCGGAACCTCGGTCTCAAGCGCATACCCTAATGCCTCAGACGTATCCGACTCATAAGTCACATCCGAAAACACAGGCGAAGGTGGCAAGGGAGGAACATCCTGATCCTCATCCATAACCTCCTCATCATCATCATCCTCCTCATCATCCTCATCATCATCATCATCATCAATACCAACATCATCCTCTAAACCTACCTCATCATCCAAACCAACATCATCCTCTAAACCTACCTCATCATCCAAACCAACATCAACATCTAACTCCATCTCATCTTCTAATAGCAATGGGTCAACAACTGGTGGGACTGGGACAGACATTATACTCTACAAGAGCATAAGGAAGGTATAAAAACACTAGCCAAATTTTCGCGGAAAACATTTTATAAGCCAAAGCATAATAGTGGAGAAGTTCCAACTAAATCATAATATCAAGGCATGTATAAATATAAAGTTCAAATAAATTACCTGGGCGCGAAGTAGCATGAAGGGCTGGCGGCTTTCTGTCTCAAAACATTTTGACTCCAGGAAAAAGTTTATAGTCGAGTGCGAGCTCGTTCTCTATAAACGTAGGCTCTGATACCATTCTGTAACACCCCCAACTCAAATATGGCAGCTATCGTGCTGGGGGTATTACGAAAATAGAAACCAGGCACATTTATAGTAAACGACCACAACTCGGGACGTTTGAAATGTGACCAAAACATATCATTCGATTTACAAACCGTTTAGAGTACAAGTACTCTTTAGTCAAAGTTGCAGCGGAAAAGTAAATAGAGTTTGCAGCGGAAAAATAAACAAAGTATAGCAGCGGAAATGTAAAAGACACAAAAGGTTTGACGAATGACATGTAAAAATAGGGTAGTAAAGTAGTTAAGCTGCCGTGACAGAATACCACTCCAGCCAATGCCACTCCTCCACGCCCATTATATCATCATGCCAAGCTAAACATCATTACCTGAAAATACATGCTTAAAAAGTCAACACAAAGGTTGAGTGTAATCCATAGGTTTAAAATATAAAGTTGAGCACAAGGTTTAATCATAAGATATGAGCAACATATGCTAATATCGGGTAATCAAGATAACAACCAATGTATAGAGGCATCCCTGTGCATATAACATTGTTGATGATGCTAAGCTCATGACACGCAAACGTTAACCACAATCATAATATCAATATAACCGCGGAATTTCATAGTATAACAATGCCCTCAAGGTCGAGCACTTGCCATTTACTCGACAAATCGAATATAGTACACCACAATTTGCCTATCTAGCAAAAGGAGTGGGAGGGTCAATTCCTATAGCGCTATATCCCTATATTCGCGTTCACTCGCAAGTGATTAATGGTTCATGATCTGAGGGTCTTGCATAGGCAAGGCAGAGCTACTTAGCACATCGTCAGGAAAGCATACCAATCAGGAAAGCATACCAAAAATACTTGTGCTCAGAAAACATTTAAAGCATGTATCTCACCCCATGGGTTTATAAACATTTAAAAGATAAAAAGTGGGGCTATGAATCACACCTTAACAACAGCAGGTAACGAGATATATATGTCAACCAAACAAATACGCCTCACAGCAGACAATCCTCAGCACAACCTAATCATATAAATATCATAACTCAGCAATAGTACTCGAATACTTTAATAGTTAATGCTTGAATGAAGTTTTATAAAAGATGATGGCGTTTGAAAGAAAACATTTTCCAAAAGTAGTCTCGTGTGGAAGAAAGATAGAAAAGAACAAGTCGGCGAACCTTAAAACATATGAGAAAACAACAAAGACTCGAAGAATACTCGTCAAAAGAAAGGAAGAACAGAAAAGAATAAAAGACACGAATAGATAAAGACAACAATTCCTAATAGTCTCGGTATTACCCATTTCCCAAAATATATTAAGATTATATTTGATAAAGTATAGTAAAGATAATAATTAATTTTAGTAAATTTCGGCATGACCTGCCCGTTTATAAAGCATTTCCCGAGTCATCGACTCTTTTAAATACAAATAACGTTAATAATAATATAAGTGTAGATATTAATATGATTGGATATATCATTCACGTTGTCCATTAGTTGTTCAGGTTTATCGACCATTTCGTATAGTTCGGGTTCCAGGTACGTTAAGATCTTTAAGGGCCTAACGTACCCTACCGTCTCGTGTACCAAAGGGTCCATAAGTCCAAATAACCATAGCCGCAAATCCAATACGTCCAATACAAGCTCACAAGTCATAATATAAGTCGTCAAAGCGGATACTAAGTCCGTCATCCAAATTAGATTAACTTTAACAATTTTTATATTTTAGTTTCATAGTTATTATTCCGTATTAATATTTACCGTTTAATAACTAATAATAATAATAATAAGGTTGTAATAATAACAATAACCATCCGAGACTAATAACCGTATCCCGACAACAATAAAACAACACTTCACAATCCCATATCCACTTCATCCGAATATACCAACTAATCCTAATCCCGTCACTAACTTATTATACCACAATCAATACCAATACGCTTCGCAATCCACTTCGGCTAATCCTAAAAACCATACTAACTTATTAACAATTTACCCAACATGACCAAAACAATATTACCAACAATAAATCACCATCCACCACCACCATGGTGGTTCGGTGGTGGTGGTTCTAGGCTGCCACGACTCGACCAAGACCAAACATAACCAAATCCAATCCAACAACTCAATAACCACTTCCACTCATCTCATAACTCAACCCAAATCACAAATAACTCAAAACCCTCACCGAGTTACCGAGTTGACTCGGTGAGTTGACCGAGTTCGTGACCCAACGAGCCAAGAAAGACACCACACGAGTTTTTAACTCATTAAAACATTTTATAATTAAAGAAAAACAACCAAAACTTTCGGTATTAAAATTATACGAATTAGGGTTTTGAATTTATAAAGTTTTTAGAAAGAAAACATGATTAGAAGACCAAGAATACTCGTATACCAAGAAGTCTCGCCGGAAAATCGTGGGTTTGGCCGGAATTTATGTGAACTCGAACCTTAATTCGTAGATCTAGGGAGCGTGGGTTCGTTTGGGGTGAAACGGGTTGCGGGGATGAGTCGGGGGTGTCCCGATCTACAAGTAGGTATAGGTGGTGTAAGTGGGGGTGGCCGGAATATTTTCCGATGGCCGGAATTGAGGCGGTGGCCGGCGGTGGTGATGTGGCCGGTGGGTTTAGAGAGAGAGAGAAGGGAGAGAAATATTTGTGTGTGTGTTTTTAAGAGTGAGAAAGGGAAGTAAAGAGTGAGGGTGTTTGTATTTATAGTTGAGCCAAAAGGGTGGGGTTTTAGCTTATCTTTTCACAAAACGGCTCGGGACTCGATTTGACTTAGCAAACGGACTCGAAAATTTATAAAACTTGCGCCATCATTCTCGAAATAGTTTTTCCAATAAAATCAAGCATAAACTTCATAGTTTTCTCAAACTCATAATAAATTAAATAATTAGGCAAGTGAAACAAATTCGAGTTTTTCTAGGTTGTGCTGAGCTAGTCTACAAATAAATTCTCGTTCCTAATATATCTCACGCTCTTCAAATCAAATTTAACATGCTTTAAAGTTTTAAAACGTTTCAGGCTCTAAAAATAGAAGTTTGGCTAGAATTTGGTTTTAGGAAAATTACCAGATGTTACAAANAACAAATTCGAGTTTTCTAGGTTGTGCTGAGCTAGTCTACAAATAAATTCTCGTTCCTAATATATCTCACGCTCTTCAAATCAAATTTAACATGCTTTAAAGTTTTAAAACGTTTCAGGCTCTAAAAATAGAAGTTTGGCTAGAATTAGGTTTTAGGAAAAATACCAGGTGTTACATTATCAATCTGTAATGTAATTCATATAATTTAATGTTTGAACGTTTATCGATTTGTAATGTACTTCGTATGTATTTTACTTCTTTGTTGGATTAACAACGCGCAACGTAGTGCAATAACAATCGACGAATTATGCTTGATTTTACTTCTTTATTGGTAATTACTATAGTATATTTTATTAGAAGTTAACGCAATACCTATAAATGTGCATTGCTTAATTAACACTAAAATTGTTAATAAGTATCCCCGAGGACATGTCCTAGGGAAAACTTTGGCGGGAAACTTCATCGCCAAAAATTTTGGTGTATAACATTTGGTGAAAGAAAAAAGTCAATTTTGACTATAATTATCCCGAGGACATGTTCTCAGGGAAATTACTGCTAAAAATTCAACGTTCTAAAGTCAAGGTCAAGAATATTTTAAAAGTATTTCTTACAAAACAAAAATAATTAAATTTGGATAATAATTTGGTGACGACTTTGTCTTGACTAACTATATTTATTTAAAAAAATTATTTTTAAAAATAAATATTTATTATTTCTAAAACTTATTTTTAATAAAAGAAATATAATTAAATTTGATAATAAATTGCTCTGTCGTCACGAAATGTATTTATCAAAAAACTTTATTTTAAAATCATTATTTATTATTTTTCAAAAGTATTTTACAAGGATAAAAATTCGGTGATGACATCGTCATTACTAAACTTATTTATTAAAAAAAAAAATATTTTAAAAATAATGATTCATTATTTTTAAAAAATATTTAAAAATAATAATTAAATTTGGATAATTACTTGGTGACCACAATGTCGTCCCTAAACTTGATATTTATTATTTTGATAAATATTAAAAAACCAAAAGTCTATGAAAAAGTTTTGTGACGACACTGTCGTCACTAATTTGTGTAGACCTCGTTTTTGCTTTTGACTAAAATCTGGTGTTGAAAGGGTGAGAATGTTGGGCCTATCGAAATCTGTTGACGACTATGTCGTCACAAAAAAATTTCTTGTCTACAAAAGTCCTAAAGTTTGTAGTGCCAGCCCAATAGCCAGTTGATATCTTTTTGCAAGAAGGCGAGTTCAATTTGACGAAACTCAAAATAAATGAGTGGTAAACACACAATATTACGTAGATTGGTTTGTCATTATTAGACCGATATAGTGATATGAATGTTGAATGTCAAAATTAAAAACGTGCTTCAAATAAATGAAATAAATAACTGATCAAGTTCTGATTGACTTTGGTGTCTATGGGTGCATTTACTCTGTACGTAGTGTGTATCATAAAAACACATATCTCATGATGTTTTTTGGTGCTTAAAAAAGTTAAGTTTAAAACATAAGAGTTCAATATTTTATTGGGAAAAAAAAAGAAAAAAAAAAAAAGAAAAAGAAAAACTCGATGCAACGTAATATTTTATTGGGAAAAAAAAAGAAAAAAAAAAAAGAAAAAGAAAAACTCGATGCAACGTACGGGTCTGAATGCGTTGGAAATCCTGACTTTATTATACCATGTGGTAACCACTAACCACTAGTGCATTTATTTGTCCCCGTTGATGAATGAAGACAAAGTCTTGAATAGAGTTATGGCATTCTCACGAAAGGGTGTAAAAAGATGGAATGCATGTCCCTCTCCTTTAGCTTCGAGAATATCTACTTGTCCTTCCCATCCACTCTTTTTCAAAACATCATGATAATACAATCCTCTATCCCTCAACAAGTCTTTCTCAGCCACACAAACAAGTACTCTTGTACACCCAAGTTTCGATAGATCTGGGTCGAAACCTGGGTTTACGAATGGGTCATCCAACCCGCTAATTGATGGGTTGGCCACCCGCCACAAATTAGCCAACACATTTCTTTCCCTCACATCAGCATTCACTTCATCACCTATCGGAGTTTCTCCCCAAAAGTAAGGATGGATCAAGACAATCCCAGCTACCTTGACTTGATCTTCGTAACTAACTAAGTCATTTTGCAATCCTAGCCGCATTCCCACATAGTGAGCAATCGTTGCACCAGCACTTTCTCCACCAAAGAACACTCGTCTCAAATCCGCATACTCGTTAAGCAAAGGCTCATTTCCGTCTCCTTTTGCATGGGAAGCAACCCAATGCATAGCTGCCAATGCATCTTCCTGAGGGGCTGGATACACATGTTCTGGGGCATTTCTAAAATCAACCGATAGTATGATAACGTTTGCTTCCAAAGCAAGTTTGTTATGAAAGGCCTGGAATAAGGCACTGAAGGCTGATCCAATGACGAAACCACCTCCATGGAAGTAGATTAAAACAGCGAGTTTTTGTTTTTGGGAAGTGATTGTTCCGGGAGCGTAAAGCCTGGCCCGAAGCCCGGTTTCGGGTGAGATTAGGACATCTTTGGATTGAACTCCAGTGTCTTGATCAGTGCCTGCAGAACTGAGCTCTTCACCAACTAGCCTTTCAATTCGACCATTTTTGTGAATCAATATAAAGGGTGAGTGATCGTAGAGTATCTCATCAGGGTGGGATAAAGGCAGTGGAGCAAAAGAAAAAGCCATGTCTAGTATATAAGAAGAAGAGAAGAAGTTTATTAAATTTGGTCGGGATACATATGTATTTATCTTACTATTATATAAAAAGACCCATTTCTAATTGTAGACTCTCAAAAAATTGACACGTACGCAACTATATGATTGACACGTAAGCAACAATAGCCTCAAATAAATTACACGTCGGATGAAAACAATTTGCAAAAAAACCCACGTGTCCCTCAATAGTTATGTCTCGCCATACCTTTGAAAATTGAGACACACTCTTCCACTACATCACTCAACCAACCATCATTTTTCACTTCAAATTTATTTCACCCACTCCAACATATGTCTATGTATCCCCTGCCCATTTTCTATTTTCCGGCGACAGCCTTTTCCGTTGACGGTAATACCATCTTTGTTTTCCTTATCTTTCATTCTTTTGGTTTGTACACGATTTTTGAAGGCTTGTTTTCTTTGGCTAGAATTTCTCTCTTCCGATCTTTTGCATATGTGACCTTCTTTCTTGCTTCTTTTTTACTTTCTCTTTGACAGACTTGTAAAGCTTCTTGGATTTGATGAGCAATGAACAGGCAAAAAGAACCCGAGCCATAAAATATGCAAAAGGTGAAGTTTTGCTATTGTCATACCCAATTTAGTATGTATTTTGATGTTCAAGTTATTGCTGTAAATCATGTATCATATACGTGTTCCTTTCTTGTGGTTTTCTGTTGGCGTTTTGGAAAAAATGTGTAGGCTAATCAAGAAATTGAGGTGAGATAAATTGTAACCTTTTCTTTATTATGTAATTTTGTTCATTTCGAGAATNTGCTATACAAGAATGATTTTTTTTAGTAAAGCACGATTAAAACTAAAAGCTTCCAATATAATTTGTTCTTTATTAGAATCGGTGGATTGGGTTTTCCCAATCACTAAATCATAAGAAAATAATCTTATATGTATTGTATGTGAAAAAGTTGGACACCGCTAGATCTCAAATTATAGTTTTGTGTATCTAATTTTTTTCAGAGAAGTATGTTTCTCTTCTACTTTGAAACAGCAATGAAGATGTACAAAAGTACGTGTATCAGATTTTCTAATGTACTCCAATGCTACCATTAGTTTTTAGATGACTTATGTTACGTAAAGATAGGTTTATTTTAAGTACATGTTGTTTGACATTAGTAATCTAAACAATGTAGGTTTATATTCATCTACATTTTTATGTTAGGGTGTGTTTTGTTTGTAGAGGGGTTTGGAGTGAGATTTGGATTAGGAAAGAGTTCGATCGATTAGATGTATGAGTTATTATTACATGGAGGAAAGTATGTACGTAAATAAAAATAATGTATGCATACTCAATAGCTATATAGAGTGTGAAATTAGGTAAGTCAAAATAATGCATTTTCAAAGGTGGCAGGGTATGGAGCTTGAGGTAGGGTATGAAGCGTGGCGTAGCGGCATAGCCAAGCCTCAAGCTTTAGCGTGAGGCGTTGCGTTATAGCGTTTTTAAGGCGTGATTCAAAGCGGCAAAACACATTTATAAAGTTGTCAATATTAGTTAGCTACTAGGCTTAAAATTGAGTTATGTAGCTACTAAGCCCGAATACACACTTGTAAATAAGCTCAGTCCAATAAATCTTAAAAAAAAAAAAAAAAAAAAAAAAAAAAAAAAAAAAAAAAAAAAAAAAAAAAAAAAAAAAAAAAAAAACATAAACAAAAAAAAAAAACTTAAAATCTTCAAAAAAAGGCGCCACGCTACGCGCTATAGTGCGCTATATCACGCTATATGATGTTTTATTGCACGCCACGCCTTGAGACGACGCTTTAGCATGTTTCGTAACGTGGAGGCCACGCCTCACGCTATGGCGCCGCTATAGCGCGCTATTTAGAAACATGTTTGTTATTATTGTTTTCTATAATAGAATTAACAATATTTTGATTTTACTTAAAAATTAGACATATCTATTGAATGTGTGGAGTTTGTAAAACTTATCAAAATTAATATCATCAAGGCTTTACGGTTATATCTTTGTCACATGCTAGAAAAGTACTTTCGTATAGGGAAGTGATTGGCATACTTCCAAATCTTATTGGGACACTCCAATGTACTAGCAGTTAAAGCAGGTTATACTTAAAGTACAACTGTCTATTGCACAGAATGGAGTGTCCCAATAAATTTTGGAAGTGTGCAAATCATTTCCCTTTGGTATATGTTTACTTCATCAAACGCAGTAGGAGTTGATATGCTAAGTTGCTAACAGCAAAAGCTTGTTAAAGTGCAATCTATTTAAAATTAATCGTAAAGGCCCTTCAAATAAAGAATTAAGCGTAAAGATAATGTTAAAAGACGAAATATCAATGAATAAGTGATAATCGCTAAGAATATGTGACGTAGTTTCTGCTTGAAAAATAGAAAGTAAACTCGTTAAGCTTGCAGCAATGTACACATTTAAGTCTGACTTTCAAAGAGAATTTATGGCATCATTGTCATGTAACTTATGTCGAAGATTAAAATCTTATTTCGAAATGATCATTATCATCTTTTATAACATCAACTTAGATTATATTGGGCCGTGCTTAGCACGGCCGTTAAAACTTCCTAGTAATAATGATATATAATGCCAAATAACGAAATAAAATATCTATACAAGATGATACCACAGTCCACAAAGTGTAAGATGAAAGTAACGTTACAACTGCTTCTCAATTAAAAAAAAAATGTGATATTTAATTTGTGCAAAAGGATTCCCGTATTTTGTCAGAATATTATGGAATATCACAAACGATAGACGAAAAAACATTGAATGATAGGCAGTGTCCAATTCCACTTTCAATAATAGAATAACAGTCCACTAATCAATGCACTAAAGTAGGGGTGTTAGTATAGTAAAGAGAAAATGAAGAATTCATGAAATGGATCATTTGGAGAGAAAATGTGAGTTTACAATTTCATTATTTGGAAAACTGAAATATAGTGATGTACATTGTTCTATATATAGTATACAAAGCTTCTAGAAGAAACTCTAACTAACTATTTACAAGTTATCTATTTACATTGGATTACATTGGGTCTGAGCTTGATGATTGAGTGAGTATTTTGACTTTTGTGTTGATTCTTGCTTGCTTGTTGACTTTTGCTTTGACTGTTGAGTTGAATGAACTTGATGAGTTGTTGATTGATTGTTTATACCTTCTTTAATGGTGCTTGTGACTTGTGAGGCTGAATAATTTTCCATCTCTTGAAACAACGTTTTCAAAAATACGTCTCAACCTTCGTTTGCAAATTTGTGTTTTTTCTCTAAGAAAACACACGAAATCATTATTTTGAAATAGTTATCCAAACACCAATATGTTATTATTTACATTTCGTTTAGGGAATAATCATATAATCTTCCCCGAAACGCAACATAAACACTTTCGTAATGCCTAATGGTCTGAGCCTCAAGTTTCAAGATCAAAAAAGCCAGGAAGTATGCTAAAATATGGAAGTTCACTCATTTGGTTATCCCGTTCAAGCATCATGGTACCCAAGAAAGAAAAAAGATGAGTCCAAGTTCTTAACCCAACTTGAGCTTAGCCTAAACTTATCGAGCTCGAGCCCTATTGAACGCAAGCTAGGCTTGTTTGTAACCCTACTCATTGTTATTTAGACTTTAGAGGACAAAATGTTTTTGACTTTATAACTTTGTATAAGCTTAAGTCCTTTAGTTTGAAATGTATAAAATTTGCATCAGTTTTCCAGAGAGAGAAAAAAAAAAAAAAAAAAAAAAACATTGATTTAAGGTGTATAAAAACACGGATTGTTCTTGACATATCATATATTCATATTAGATCAAAACTACTGGCCATGTTCCCATTTACTTGAAATCTATGTTTTAATTTAAGTTATATTTGCGGGATATTTTTGGTAATTTGCCAAAGCTTGAAGAAAAAACAAAAAAAGTAAGCTGAAACTGGTAGGGCTCGATCTAATGACCCCTGCCACTTGAAAGTGATAAGAACCAAGCTCTTGCCACACCACCATCGCACCCACATGNGTGATAATAGTTATGGGTTGTGTGGGAGTAGAGGTGTTGGTGTTTGTGTTAGATTGAGATGTAGAAGGTGATGATGTGGCATCTGTAGCATTCAAAGTAGGATCAGGAGAAGATGGTATAGGTGATGTGGCATCTGTAGCATTCAAAGTAGGATCAACTTGGCTGTTGGATGTGATTTCAGGTTGTTTGTCTTTTGGTTGATGAAAAGGGAAGACTGTTTCATCAAAATCAACATGTCTACTTGTTAGGATTTTGTGTGTTTCTGGATCATAAAGAAGATATCCTTTTTGGTGAGGTGAGTAGCCAATTAAAATGGCTGGGATTGATCTGTGTGCAAACTTGTCTGGAGTGTGATGGTGGACAAAAGCTCTGCAACCAATGGTTTTGATATGATCAAGTGATGGTGGTGTGTTGTGCAGTAGCTCATAAGGAGATTTATTTTGAATTGAGGTGGATGGGAGTCTGTTAATGAGATAGGTTGCAGTTAAAATACAGTAGCCCCAAAAATGAATTGGAAAATTGGCTTGAAATTTGAGTGCCCTGGCTACTTCAAGTAGTTGTTTATGCTTTCTTTCAACTCTGGCATTTTGTTGAGGAGTGTTAGGACATGATGTTTGGTGAAATATTCCAACTGATTGAAAGAAGGTGTTTAGAATTGAATTTAAGAATTCTGTGCCATTATCACTCCTCACTGTTTTGATCTTAATTTGAAAGTGTGTTTGAACATAGTGATAAAATGCCTTGATGTGTGTGGTTGTGTGTTGTTTACTTGGCATAAGATAGGTCCATGTGGCCCTTGAATAGTCATCCACAATGGTTAGAAAATACTTGTATTTGTTTACTGTTGTGTGTTTATAAGGTCCCCAAACATCCACATGAATTAGATCAAACAGTGATTTAGCATGAGAAGTACTTGTAGTAAAAGGTAAGGCATGTTGCTTTGCAAGCATACAAATGTCACATTTAATGGTAGAGTTACAATGAATTGAAGAGGCTATGCCTTTTATTTGTTTGAGAACTGGAAAAGAAGAATGACCCATCCTTGCATGCCACGGATAAGATGTACTGGTGGTGTTGAAGAGAGTTGATGATGTAGATGGTTGTGATTGCTGAGATGAAGGTAGAAAGTAGAGACCATTACAAAGGATTCCATGAGCAATCCTCTTGCTCTGGTCCTGAAATTCACAGTGATTTTCAGTGAGTGTTAGTGAAATGTTTGTTCCTTTTAAAAGCTTGCTCACAGATATTAAGTTGTGTGAAAATGATGGTATGTACAGGACATATTTAAGGGTGATATGTGAGTTAATGATCACTGATCCATAGGTGGTAACTTTGACACTGAGCCCATTTGGTAAAGTCACATATATAGGTGTGGGTAAGGTGTGGATGTCTATCATGAATGAAAGTGAAATAGATATATGGTCTGTTGCACCACTATCAATGATCCAAGCATGCTTAAGATTTGAAACTAAGGAAGCTACAAACTTAGGAATTTCAAAGCTCTTTGAAGAAAATATACCTGAGAAGAGTCCCTTTTGGTTGGTCTGCATCATGATGAACATTTGATTTAGTTGGTTCTGCAATTGATCAATTCTAGCTGCCACATGATTGTCTGAAGGAGTGTTTGGTTGAGTAGTTGGTGTAGGTTGAGAAGTTGCTGGAGGAGGGTTTGACACTGCATCAGATTGTCCTTGAACCATGTTTACAGTCCTATTTGAGTACTGATTGGGTTGTGGTTTGTAGGTCTTAGCTGGAAATTTCCCATGTAGTGGGTGACCCACTGGATACCCAACAATCTTATAACACTGCTCTTTTGTGTGACCTTCCTTTGAACAATGACCACAGATTATACCCTTTCTAAATGTGCTCCTCCTCTCAGATGACTCACCTTGAGTATAAGCAGACGTGTTTGACCTCTGATTTCCAGTGTAATTATGACCAGAATTGTAGTTTTGACCAGAATTTTGTCCTCTTTGACCAAATGCAGCAAAGACAGATGTTGTGGAAGNCATGTTATGTTACTTGATCATTTGATGGGTGAAAGTAGGGCCTACTACCAACATAAAGAATCTTCATTGCAAAACACTTTTTGAGGATTGAGAAAATGATTAACTTGAGGTAAACCCATAAGTTACGCTTTTTTTTTTCAATCATATATGTGTTAGTCAACGTAACATTTTTATTTTATTACGAACCTTTTTTACTGGACAGAAACATTTTTTTTCGTGCACAAAAAGGGTACGGCACATGAGGGTCAGGATTATGCTAATATCCACGATGGTGTATAAATCAGAATAGATATGCAAGTTAGTAAGTATAACACGTTTATAATCCAAACCATAATAATATAAACATAACGTATCTTTCAACAATTGTAGTATTTCATCATAGTCATACACTAAACTTGTTGCCAAGAGGTTGAGAAAGAAGATTCTTCATAATCAACTTTCTTTAGCTATAAAACACAAAGAAAAGAAAAACAAAATTTCATATGTTGTCAATTTTGGATAATTTTCAAAGAGTAAAGTAGAGCCCATCTCAAGCAACAAGCGTCGTCGCGGCAAGTCGATCTATGTTGATTGACAACTCCTCACACTCCTATTTCGCGTAGTATCAATGGCTGGTTATATCGAGTCTAATCTTTGGCTAACGATCAAACCAGAAACCATGTTTTTTTCCGCTAAGTAGTGCATCAATTCAACAATGCTACAGGTCTACTAAGGACCGATCACCTGGATGCGTCTTGACACTATTGATCTTTATTCATTCCATCCGAAACAATGAAAATGTCTAATTACAATACCAAGAAAATGGGATGTCACGATTAGTTCGAGGATGGGAGACTGTTGCCAAATGTGCATCGCTGCATGGCATTCAACACAGTAGGAAAAATTGGATTATAAGGGTTGGATCTCGCGTCACATAATGTGGCAGTTGGTCTAGTGCACTATGCGCCAACAATTTGGAGGTTAGCGAGGTCGTCAAATAAGCGTTGTTGTAGAGTGTGAAGGTTAAAAGGTAAATAAGATCCAAATGGGAATATGGAGATCGAAATACTATCACATGAAAGTGTCATGTCACATGTCGTGGTACCATCTAATCCTCCAGGGAGACATCAAGGGCTTTATGTAAGTCGTATTTCGTTTCATATTTGTTGCCATGTTAAATGCACGATTACTTAAACTTATTCGTGGCTCGCTTCATTATTTAACATTTATCATTGTTCATGGTATGATATATATCATTGGTTCTTTTTCCGCTTGTCAATAAAAAAATCATGTGTTACATAAATTAGTATGTTGTCGTGGTGTCCTAAACCCTTGTCGCAATATATTTGCTAATTACTTAGGCAAACATTTGATCGATAGATTGAGTCAAATCAAAAAGGTAGGGTAACCGTTTTTTTCAACAAACCTATATATCATTAAATTTATTAAAACATTAAGGTCGGTAATTGCTCCATATCTCGTCCTTGTTTCGCCTATTAATTTGTTGCTCGTGCATGACTCCGCTGAAGTATTCATCAAACACTTGGACATGCTTTTCCCAGAAAAGAGTTATCAAGAAAGTAACAACTTTAACATATCCTTACACCATTTTAGACCTATTGTGCGAAAATTTTTCGTGAAACAAATGTATCGCGCAAGTCCGCTAAAAGGACAAAAAAATGCGTATTCTAGTAACTATGTTTGACCAAAACTTTCGTGACAACATGTTCTTTTTGACACATGTTGCTCACAAAAGGATCCTACAAGGACAAATTAGTAGGCATTCCTTGTTTATAATTTTTTATATATTTTATAGCGACAACATTTGATTTTGTTAGTGGACAACAGTGGTGTCACAAGCTTTTGATTTGGTTGGACTTTTGACTTATCTTTCGCGACAACCGGGTTGTCACTATAGTTTTGGACAAAAAAAAATTTGGAGAAAATTGGGCCGGAAGAATATCGAGGAAGCTAACAAGTATGTATGCTTATTCTATGCTTTTTAATTCACATGCCCAGTCTTAAATGCTCTTTACCTCTTTTTAAAGTTTCAGTGTATTACGATGGCAAGTATCAACAAAAGCTATTGGAATCTCATTGATGCGAAGTTATGGATAAGCTTAAGGAGGCTATCCTAAGACATGATGATGTACAAACGCCCCCCCCCCCCCCCCCCCCATGCTTGACCCCTCACTGTTTAGGACGTAATTAAGATAGTGGCGATCCTAAGTGAGTAGGTTGTTTATTTGACGTTTAGTTTGGTATGTTGAACAACTCTCTCGTTTGGCAAATTTATGTTATGATGTTGAACAATTTACTTATGTCGTGGAACGTAAGTCGTTAAACCATGTAGTCTTTGAACATTTTATGGAATGTAGTCTTGCTTTAGTTATTGGTTATGTTGATTAAAATTGAAAAATTTGGTTGCGGAAAAATCTGAAAACTGGGTCGGTAACCTGGAAAAGGTGACAAAAGCAAGCCGGCTGTTCTGTGCAGATGCCACCTTTTAGTGACAAAATTGTCGTTACTAGTAAACTGATTTTTATTATTTCAGGTGACAACTTGTTGTCGCTACAGGTTGTGACTATAGATTTGGTCAAACATAAGTCAAATTTCGTGACAATCATGTTGTCACTAAAAAGTTGTTGAAAACACATTGTCAATGAAAAGTCAAACTTTAGGACAACATGTTGTCACTGACAAGTTTTGCACAAAAAAACTTGAGTCAACAAGTCAAACGTTTGGGGCAACCTGTTTGTCACAATAGGTGAAAAATGTTGTCACAATACTTCTAGCTACGCGGGTATTATAGCGACAACGCTTTCCGTGACAAACATGTGTCACGGAACATATACTTATATGCCACATGGCCACTTGTAGCGACAACATCCATTGTCATACATTGCGATTATATAATCAATTTGACAATGTGAACTATTGACGATTTCTTGTATAGACCTATACAAGGTTGTACTAATCACACAAAGTGAGGGTTAAGTTTAATTCGTCTTACTCTCGTAGATGCAAATAATTCTGAATGGGTCATGTCACCATCTTGAAGCGGAAAAACGGCCCCCTTTAACTTGTTTGAGTTGTATGCAGTAGTTTAAAACTGTTGAAATAGCGGCTCAAAGGTAAGAAACATAGGTTTTAACAAACAGTTTAATATGACAAAATAAAAGTAAACGTTTATGTTTACGGCAGTAACAAATAATACGTTAAAAGTTTAATAATTTTAACCTCAGCTTTCTATAAAGGTCGAACACATAATAAACGAATGTTTCTCAATTTATTTGGGTCCTTCTACAGTATTTTATCAATTTAAACATACGGTTCAAAGAACCCCGACACAAACGGTTATCTTATCAAAGGTTGTGTTCAATGGATATTATGTTGTGTGAAGCTTCTCACCAAATGTTGTGAGTTCAAATGTGCTAAGACATATGAGATTAAATTGCGGTTTAAAATATTGTAGATAATTAAATGCTGTTAAAAAAAGATTATCTATGTAATTAACGTTAAAAAATAAACACAATCGGGATTGTTTACCAAACATAAAGCCACGACATCTCTTTTCATTCTAAAAATGTTTTATTTTTAATAAGGGTTTTAATAAATAACAACAGTTTGCCCTCGTGCCTTCGGTCATTTTAATAGGTCGAAAGAATTCCCCATTGACCTTCATACTCTCAATTTCAAGAAAAAAAATGGGAGCTTCTTTGGAGGGGATGAGATTAAACCAGGATGATCAGTTTGATGAAAGAACAAAGATGGGTGATCTTGAGTGACTAGTCAGTTGGTGTGGTATTCATTGTTGGTGATCTTGATGATTTTGTGGGGGTTTTCAGAGTATCATTGTGACAGGTTTGTTATGTTGTTGTATTGAATGAGAAAGTTATTTGGGTTTGTTTGGTGGTTGTAACAGAGTATCGGGTGTTCACTGATGATTGGTTGATTTGTCAGTTTAGGTGTAAAAAGTGATGATAAAGTGGCATTTGGTGGTAAAATGATGAAAAGATGATGATTTTTAGTTTGATATTTGGGTTGGATATGACGTTATGATGGGGGAGAAGAAGAAGTTTTTGCGCGGGGAAAAGTAGTTGTTGGTGGTTAGGTGGTTCAGTCACCGGAAAATTCTGCTTATTTGATCAGAACCCGTTCCTCACCACGTGTTGTTTTGGTGCGTAGGCTGCTGATACCATAAAGGAGAAAATGAAGAATTCATGAAATTTGATTCATTTTGGATGGAAAATGTCGGGATGGTCAATTTCTTATTGGAAACTGAAATATAGTGATGTTCATTGTTTATATATGTATACAAGCTTCTAGAAGGGAAACTCTAACTAACTATTACAATTATCTATTTTTAATTGGTTACATTGGGGTCTGAGCTTGATGATTGAGTGAGTATTTTGTTTTGTGTTGATTCTTGCTTGCTTGGTTGGACTTTTCTCTTGCTGTTAAGTTTGAATGAACTTGATGAGGTTGTTGATTGTTTGTTTATACTTTCTTTATATAGATACATGTTAGCTTTACCGGACAGGGAATCCTTGATATCGGCTTTCGGATCGATTGAATCTATGTTAAAAAAATTCCTGATCGGGTTGTATGACCCGAACGACCTCATATATTATCGGGTCTGGGCTTTTAGAGTTAAATTATATTTTATTATTTCGGGTCAACCGATTAAAGGCCCGAATGTATTTTCTAAACATTATTCCCTGTTTATAAAGCTCTCGTAGCTACGTACAATTTACGTAATAGTTTTTGTTCTGTTCATTAACTGTATACATTCTTAGAGTTGAGATCTAATATAATCTCATATTCGTTTATATATACAATTAACAAATCATAGTCACCATTAAAAAAAAAAAAAAAAAAAAAAAAAAAAAAAAAAAAAACAACACTTTTTTCACCTGTTTTTTAGAATTTAAATTATCTTAAAACGGTATAGTTAAGCGACGAACAATACAATTATTGCAACAGAGACTTTTTTCTCTTCATTAGAGGATATTTGATATACTTGCGACGAACCTTTTTTGTTCGTTTTTGTTTTGGGTTAAATTGTGTCTTAAAAAATCACATGTTAGGAAATCCATGTCGATTTCAATAAATCACGTATGATTGGAAAATAGCAAGTCATTATGGTGTCTCTCCAGACGTATAATTTTTAACACTTACAAAAAAAGTTTGAAAAAATAATTACTCGAACGTATATAAAGTGCCCTTTAATGATAGATGATTTAGTTCTCCTCATCGTTCATGACGTTATGATATTTTTTCGTAATAACAATTAACGGTTTCGCGAAATATATATACTATTATATATTTTAAAAATGAATGCTTATTATTTATTAATGGTTTTGCAAAATTATTCATTTGATTCTTTAAACTTTTCTTATGGATAATAGTTTTTTTTTTTTTTTTTTTTTTTTTTTTTTTTTTTTAATAGTTGTTTTGACAGTTATATAGATGATGCCTCGGAAAGGGATGAGTAGCATGACGGATATTATGGCTTTGTGATGTTGACTTGAAGGATTTTAGCCTCCAAGGTAAAATATATTGTTGTTCTCATGACCTTGTCTTTTTGAACTTCTCATGGACTTGTCTGATCGTGTATTTTATGATATGTTGCAGCGAGGGGTGTGGATCACGCCAGCCCAAAGAAAGGGTGCCATTTGCATTACCTTTTTCTCAGCGATGGGGCAATTATTTTTTAAAAGTTATTAACCTTGTACACTTTTATATTTTTTTGAGTAGCCGAAAATTTTTTTTGTTTAACTTTTTTTTTTTTTTTTTTTTTTTTTTTTTTATTGCGTTTACTGAAAAGAAAAAAAAAACAGAAAAAAAAACAAAAAAAAAAATGTTTGGTTGATGTTCTATTGCCCTATGATTTTTTGCGAAAATTTTTTGCTCCCGTCCCTTTAGGATTACAATACATTAAATGTACCTGTGTGGTTTAGCGAAAATTGCATCGACCGTCCTAAACATTTTTTCCCTCTTTTTTATACGTTTTCGCCAGTTTTCATACGTTTTCGTCCGTCTTACTACATTTTTGTCTATTTTTATACGTTTTCATCCGTTTTAGACGTTTTCGTCCGTTTTTCTTATGCTATCGTCCATTTTCATATGTTTTCATTTGTTTTATTAGGTTTTCATAACTTTTCATCCGTTTTTATACGTTTTCGTCCGTTTTTATATATGTTTTCATCCATTTCTATCAGTTTTCGTCCATTTTTATATGTATTCATCCATTTTTATCCGTTTTCGTCCGTTTTACACTTTTTCGTCCGTTTTTATACGTTTTCATTCATTTTTATACGATTTCATCCGTTTTATATGTTTTAATAAGTTTTTATTCTTTTTCATCCGCTTTTATCAGTTTTGGTCCGTTTTATACGCTTTCGTCCGTATTTTTTGGGAAAAAGGGACAATCCTCGGCAAATATATTAATCACACCAAACTTACAAAGAACTTATATGGACAAACCATATAAGAGTAAACGATATGACATTCCCAAAATATGCTTCGGGAACATCACAAGTAATAATAAAGATCCCCTATGACTAGCCTTATTACACATCAAAAAACAACATCTAAAATCAAATATCCAAGACAAGACAAAAGGATCAAAATTCCAGGCCAAACATATTACCATAAACTTCAACTTCAATGCCGGGGAAACAATCTTCATCTTCAAAATCATGAAAATAACTCTAATATGAACCATGGAGCATTTCACATAAAGAGATTGCTTCCTTAAAAAACCTTCCCGAGAAAAACCCATCGGGACAAAACCTGGGTAAGGAAAAAGAGAACAAATCTCACTTAGTACTCCTACCAATATGCAATTGGCCTTCAAATCTTCAACGGAATTGAACAAGTTCATCTGATTCCAAGAAAGCCCAAAGACTTTTAACTTATGAAGCCTATCAACCCCAACCAGATAAACAACCAACTACATAAAATAGGAGCCCATAGAAACATTAAGACCAATAAAATGAGCAGAAAGGGCATTCCAAAGAACAAAATACCCCTCCAGGCATCCCATATACCCCACAATCACAAAATAACCAGTGAACCACTCCTTCCTATCTCTCACAAACAAAACTAAATCCAACATACAGATACCAGTCCTCCTAGCCATGAAACAGCAACCATTACCCCTAAAAACATCCCAATAGCATAAACAACCCAAAGAAACATGAAGATAACTCCAAACAAAGAAACAAACCAACCCTTCAGACGAAGAAAAGCCAACAAGGAGCAAAACATCAAATATCCCAAGTCAGACCATACAGAACCAGAGACAAGAGAATCATAGTATAGCCAAATTATCCAAACATCATCTGTGCTAGGCACATACCATGTTGGATAACCAGCACACCATGAACTCTCTACAATCAAACTACTCCAAGTGTCATCTAAGCTAGGCTTACACAACACAGGAGAAGAATGAACAGTCCAGGAACAAAAACCAGCGCTAAAAGGAGAAAATACCACAACAAAGGAATATGAAGAAGATAGAAGCATGAACAAATCTCTAAAGCCACCACCAATGAGAGAAAAAGTAGCATAATCTCTAGAGTAAACAACATTCCTCAAACTACACTTATGCACAACCAACAACTGCAAGGAAAATATCGACCTCATCATAAAAACAGCAACCTTACTTACCAGAATAACCCTCCATCACCTGAAAATCCCATATCTTAGAAGCATCAAGAGAATTCTTAGACCCTTTAATATTCAGACTG